>CAWUFW010004524.1:0-93907 GCA_963921515.1 Calotriton arnoldi
ACACCTAGGACAGGTTAGGTACATTGGGGTAGAACTAGGTTAGCAATGCATCGTATGAGTACTCGCATATTTATGTAAATGCATATATACTAAAAGATAATGCTATCGCAGTATTATTTATTTCTACTACTCACACTGTACATTATTTATCTCGCATACTGTCTTGTGATCGTAATAGCACATTTTACTTACATCCGAAACAAGACTGTTCAATAAATCTTTTATTGAAACGCCCGTCTGTTCTTTCTGTGTAACTTTGAGGAAAACTAATCATGCATGATTGAGCTGAGTGAAATAGTTATCTATTGTTTCCACGACTCTGGGACACGTTCTGATTCTAAAGGGAAACAAAGTGGTCATGTTTTGCGGCTGCCAGAAACTACTCCCTTCTTGTCGTCAATAAGTTTCTAGTGGCCTCTGAGCTAGCTGGCACAAGTAATTAAGTTTAATATACTCGATAGGGACATACTGACCTTAGTCCTATGTCAAACCTATAGGATATATTATTCCAATGCGCAGAGCCTATTAGGGAAATAGGAGCTACACTACAAGAGGAAAGAGGGGTGTAAAAAGAGGAAAGAGGGGTGCAGGAAGAGGCAAGAAGGGTGCAGAAAGAAGCAAGAGATGTGCAGCAAGAAACAACAGAAGTGCAGAAAGAAGTAACAGAGGTGCAGAAAGAGGCAACAGGAGTGAAGAAAGAGGAAAGAGGGGTGGAGAAAGAGGCAAGGGGGTGCAGAAAGAAGCAAGAGAGCTGCCAAAAGAAACAAGAGAAGAGCAGAAAGAAGGAACAGAGGTGCAGAAAGAGGCAAGAGGGGTGCAGAAAGAGGCAAAAGGGGTGCAGAAAGAAGCAAGAGGTGTAGAAAGAAGGAACAGAGCTGCAGAAAGAGGCAAGAGGGGTGCAGAAAAAAACAAAAGAAGTACAGAAAGAAGCAACAGAGGTGCAGAAAGAGGCAAGAGGAGTGCAGAAAGAGGGAAGAGGGGTGCACAAAGAGGCACTAGGGGTGCAGAAAGAAGCAAGAGAGGTGCATAAAGAAGGAACAGAGATGCAGAAAGGGAGAAGTGGGGTGGAGAAAGAGGCAAGAGGGATACAGAAAGAAGCAAGAGAGGTGCAGAAAGAGGCAATAAGTTTAGAAAGAAGGAACAGAGGTGCAGAAAGAGGCAAGAGGGGTGCAGAAAGTGGGAAGTGGGGTGTGAAAGAGGTACGTGGGGTGAGAGAAAGAAGCAAGAGGGGCACAGAAAGAAGCGAGAGTTGCAGAAAGAAACAAAAGAAGTACAGAAAGAAGGAACAGAGTTGCAGAAAGAGGCAAGAGGGGTGCAGAAAGAGGGAAGAGGGGTGCAGAAAGAGGTACAAAGGTTGCAGAAAGAAGGGACAGAGATGCAGAAAGAAGCTAGAGAAGTGCAGAAAGAAGAAACAGAGGTGCAGAAAGAGGCAAGAGGGGTGCAAACAGAGGGAAGAGGGGTACAGAAAGAGTTACTAGGGGTGCAGATAGAAGCAAGAGATGTGCAGCAAGAAACAAAAGAAGTGCACAAAGAAGGACCAGAGGTGCACAAAGAGGCAACTGGGTTGAAGAAAGAGGGAAGAGAGGTGGAGAAAGAAGCACAAAGGTTGCAGAAAGAAGGGACAGAGGTGCAGAAAGAAGCAAGAGAAGTTCAGAAAGAAGCAACAGAGGTGCAGAAAGTGGGATGAGGGGTGGAGAAAGAGGCAAGAGAAGTGAAGAAAGAAGCAACAGAGATTCAAAAAGGGGGAGTAGGGGTGGAGAAAGTAGCAAGAGCGGTGCAGAAAGATTCAAGAGAGGTGCAAAAGAGAAAAGAGGGGTGCAAAAGAGGGAAGAGGGTGCAGAAAGAGGCAACAGGGGTAAATAAAGAGGAAAGAGGGGTGGAGAAAGAGGCAAGGGGGTGCAGAAAGAATCAAGAGAGCTGCCGAAAGAAACAAAAGAAGAGCAGAAAGAAGGAACAGAGGTGCAGAAAGAGGAAAGAGGGTAGCAGAAAGAGGCAAAAGGGGTGCAGTAAGTAGCGAGAGGTGCAGAAAGAAGGAACAGAGGTGCAGAAAGAGGCAAGAGGGGTGCAGAAAGACACAAAAGAAGTGCAGAAAGAAGCAACAGAGGTGCAGAAAGAGGCAAGAGGAGTGCAGAAAGAGAGAAGAGGGATGCAGAAGGAGGCACGAGGGGTGCAGAAAGAAGCAAGGGAGTTACAGAAAGAAGCAAGAGAAGTGCATAAAGAAGCAACAGAGAAGCAGAAAGGGGGAAGTGGGGTGGAGAAAGAGGCAAGAGGGAAACAGAAAGAAGCAAGAGGTGAGAAAGAAACAAGAGAAGTGTAGAAAGAAGGAACAGAGGTGCAGAAAGAAACAAGAGGGGTGCAGAAAGAGGGAAGTGGGGTGTGAAAGAAGTACAAGGGGTGAGAGAAAGAAGCAAGAGGGGCACAGAAAGAAGCAACAGAGTTGCAGAAAGAAACAAAAGAAGTACAGAAAGAAGGAACAGAGATGCAGAAAGAGGCAAGAGGGGTGCAAAAAGAGGGAAGAGGGGTGCAGAAAGAGGTACAAAGGTTGCAGAAAGAAGGGACAGAGATGCAGAAAGAAGCAAGAGAAGTGCAGGATGAAGCAACAGAGGTGCAGAAAGAGGCAAGAGGGGTACAAACAGAGGGAAGAGGGGTGCAGAAATAGGCACTTGGGGTGCAGAAAGAAGCAAGAGATGTGCAGCAAGAAACAAAAGAAGTGCAGAAAGAAGGAACAGAGGTGCACAAAGAGGCAACAGGGGTGGAGAAAGAGGGAAGAGGGGTGCAGAAAGAAGCACAAAGGTTGCAGAAAGAAGGGTAAGAGGTGCAGAAAGAAGTAAGAGAAGTGAAGAAAGAAGCAACAGAGATGCAGAAAGTGGGATGAGGGGTAGATAAAGATGCAAAGAGAAGTGAAGAAAGAAGCAACAGAGATGCAAAAGGGGGGAGCAGGGGTGGAGAAAGTAGCAAGAGTGGTGCAGAAAGATTTAAGAGAGGTGCAGAAAGAGGAAAGAGGGGTGCAAAAAGAGGGAAGAGGGGTGCAGGAAGAGGCAAGATGTGTGCAGAAAGAAGCAGGAGATGTGCAGCAAGAAACAACAGAAGTGCAGAAAGAATTAACAGAGGTGCAGAACGAGGCAACAGGGGTGAAGAAAGAGGAAAGAGGGGTGGAGAAAGAGGCAAGGGGGTGCAGAAAGAAGCAAGAGAGCTGCCAAAAGAAACAAGAGAAGAGCAGAAAGAAGGAACAGAGGTGCAGAAAGAGGCAAGAGGGGTGCAGAAAGAGGCAAAAGGGGTGCAGAAAGAAGCAAGAGGTGTAGAAAGAAGGAACAGAGGTGCAGAAAGAGGCAAGAGGGGTGCAGAAAGAAACAAAAGAAGTGCAGAAAGAAGCAACAGAGGTGCAGAAAGAGGCAAGAGGAGTGCAGAAAGAGGGAAGAGGGGTGCAGAAAGAGGCACTGGGGTGCAGAAAGAAGCAAGAGAGGTGCAGAAAGAAGCAAAAGAAGTGCATAAATAAGCAACAGAGACGCAGAAAGGGAGAAGTGGGGTGGAGAAAGAGGAAAGAGGAAAGAGGGATACAGACAGAAGCAAGAGAGGTGCAGAAAGAGGCAATAAGTGTAGAAAGAAGGAACAGAGTTGCAGAAAGAGGCAAGAGGGGTACAGAAAGAGGGAAGTGGGGTGTGAAAGAGGTACGAGGGGTGAGAGAAAGAAGCAAGAGGGGCACAGAAAGAAGCGAGAGTTGCAGAAAGAAACAAAAGAAGTACAGAAAGAAGGAACAGAGTTGCAGAAAGAGGCAAGAGGGGTGCAGAAAGAGGGAAGAGGGGTGCAGAAAGAGGTACAAAGGTTGCAGAAAGAAGGGACAGATATGCAGAAAGAAGCAAGAGAAGTACAGCATGAAGCAACAGAGGTGCAGAAAGAGGCAAGAGTGGTGCAAACAGAGGGAAGAGAGGTGCAGAAAGAAGCACAAAGGTTGCAGAAAGAAGGGACAGAGGTGCAGAAAGAAGCAAGAGAAGTGCAGAAAGAAGCAACAGAGGTGCACAAAGAGGCAACAGGGTTGAAGAAAGAGGGAAGAGGGGTGCAGAAAGAAGCACAAAGGTTGCAGAAAGCAGGGACAGAGGTGCAGAAAGAAGCAAGAGAAGTGCAGAAAGAAGCAACAGAGGTGCAGAAAGTGGGATGAGGGGTGGAGAAAGAGGCAAGAGAAGTGAAGAAAGAAGCAACAGAGATGCAAAAAGGGGGAGCAGGGGTGGAGAAAGTAGCAAGAGTGGTGCAGAAAGATTCAAGAGAGGTGCAGAAAGAGAAAAGAGGGGTAAAAAGAGGGAAGAGGGGTGCAGGAAGAGGCAAGAAGGGTGCAGAAAGAAGCAAGAGATGTGCAGGAAGAAACAACAGAAGTGCAGAAAGAAGGAACAGAGGTGCAGAAAGAGGCAACAGGGGGGAAGAAAGAGGCAAGAGGGCTGGAGAAAGAAGCAAGAGAGCTGCAGAAAGAAACAAAAGAAGAGCAGAGTGAAGGAACAGAGATGCAGAAAGAGGCAAGAGGGGTGCAAAAAGAGGGAAGAGGGGTGCAGAAACAGGTACAAAGGTTGCAGAAAGAAGGGACAGAGATGCAGAAAGAAGAAAGAGAAGTGCAGAAAGAAGCAACAGAGGTGCTGAAAGAGGCAAGAGGGGTACAAACAGAGGGAAGAGGGGTGCAGAAAGAGGCACTTGGGGTGCAGAAAGAAGCAAGAGATGTGCAGCAAGAAACAAAAGAAGTGCAGAAAGAAGGAACAGAGGTGCACAAAGAGGCAACAGGGGTGGAGAAAGAGGGAAGAGGGGTGCAGAAAGAAGCACAAAGGTTGTAGAAAGAAGGGACAGAGGTGCAAAAAGAAGTAAGAGAAGTGCAGAAAGAAGCAACAGAGGTGCAGAAAGTGGGATGAGGGGTGGATAAAGATTCAAAGAGAAGTGAAGAAAGAAGCAACAGAGATGCAAAAAGGGGGAGCAGGGGTGGAGAAAGTAGCAAGAGTGGTGCAGAAAGATTCAAGAGAGGTGCAGAAAGAGGAAAGTTGGGTGCAAAAAGAGGGAAGAGGGGTGCAGGAAGAGGCAAGAAGGGTGCAGAAAGAAGCAAGAGATGTGCAGAAGAAACAACAGAAGTGCAGAAAGAAGTAACAGAGGTGCAGAAAGAGGCAACAGGGGTGAAGAAAGAGGAAAGAGGGGTGGAGAAAGAGGCAAGGGGGTGCAGAAAGAAGCAAGAGAGCTGCCAAAAGAAACAAGAGAAGAGCAGAAAGAAGGAACAGAGGTGCAGAAAGAGGCAAGAGGGGTGCAGAAAGAGGCAAAAGGGGTGCAGAAATAAGCAAGAGGTGTAGAAAGAAGGAACAGAGGTGCAGAAAGAGGCAAGAGGGGTGCAGAAAGAAACAAAAGAAGTGCAGAAAAAGCAACAGAGGTGCAGAAAGAGGGAAGAGGAGTGCAGAAAGAGGGAAGAGGGGTGCAGAAAGAGGCACTAGGGGTGCAGAAAGAAGCAAGAGAGGGCAGAAAGAAGCAAAAGAAGTGCATAAAGAAGCAACAGAGATGCAGAAAGGGAGAAGTGGGGTGGAGAAAGAGAAAAGAGGGATACAGACAGAAGCAAGAGAGGTGCAGAAAGAGGCAATAAGTGTAGAAATAAGGAACAGAGTTGCAGAAAGAGGCAAGAGGGGTTCAGAAAGAGGGAAGTGGGGTGTGAAAGAGGTATGAGGGGTGAGAGAAAGAAGCAAGAGGGGCACAGAAAGAAGCGAGAGTTGCAGAAAGAAACAAAAGAAGTACAGAAAGAAGGAACATAGTTGCAGAAAGAGGCAAGAGGGGTGCAGAAAGAAGCAACACAGGTGCAGAAAGAGGCAAGAGGAGTGCAAACAGAGGGAAGAGGGGTACAGAAAGAGGCACTAGGGGTGCAGAAAGAAGCAAGAGATGTGCAGCAAGAAACAAAAGAAGTGCAGAAAGAAGGAACAGAGGTGCACAAAGAGGCAACAGTGTTGAAGAAAGAGGGAAGAGGGGTGCAGAAAGAAGCACAAAGGTAGCAGAAAGAAGGGACAGAGGTGCAGAAAGAAGCAAGAGAAGTGCAGAAAGAAGCAAAAGAGGTGCAGAAAGTGGGATGAGGGGTGGAGAAAGAGGCAAGAGAAGTGAAGAATGAAGCAACAGAGATGCAAAAAGGGGGAGCAGGGGTGGAGAAAGTAGCAAGAGTGGTGCAGAAAGATTCAAGAGAGGTGCAGAAGAAGAAAAGATAGGAGCAAAAAGAGGGAAGAGGGGTGCAGGAAGAGGCAAGAAGGGTGCAGAAAGAAGCAAGAGATGTGCAGGAAGAAACAACAGAAGTGCAGAAAGAAGGAACAGAGGTGCAGAAAGAGGCAACAGGGGGGAAGAAAGAGGCAAGAGGGGTGGAGAAAGAAGCAAGAGAGCTGCCGAAAGAAACAAAAGAAGAGCAGAAAGAAGGAACAGAGGTGCAGAAAGAGGCAAGAGTGGTGCAGAAAGAAACAAAAAAAGTGCAGAAAGAAGCAACTGAGGTGCAGAAAGAGGCAAAAGGAGAGCAGAAAGAGGGAAGAGGGGTGCAGAAAGAGGCAAGAGGGATACAGAAAGAAGCAAGAGAGGTGCAGAAAGAAACAAAAGAAGTGCAGAAAGAAGGAACAGAGGTGCAGAAAGAGGCAACAGGGGGGAAGAAAGAGGCAAGAGGGGTGGAGAAAGAAGCAAGAGAGCTGCCGAAAGAAACAAAAGAAGAGCAGAAAGAAGGAACAGAGGTGCAGAAAGAGGCAAGAGTGGTGCAGAAAGAAACAAAAAAAGTGCAGAAAGAAGCAACTGAGGTGCAGAAAGAGGCAAAAGGAGAGCAGAAAGAGGGAAGAGGGGTGCAGAAAGAGGCAAGAGGGATACAGAAAGAAGCAAGAGAGGTGCAGAAAGAAACAAAAGAAGTGCAGAAAGAAGGAAATGAGGTGCAAAAAGAGGCAAGAGGGGTGCAAAAAGAAGGAAGTGGGGTGTGAAAGAGGTACAAGGGGTGAGAGAAAGAAGTAAGAGGGGCACAGAAAGAGGCATGAGAGTTGCAGAAAGAAACAAAAGAAGTACAGAAAGAAGGAACAGATTTGCAGAAAGAGGCAAGAGGGGTACAGAAAGAGGAAAGAGCGGTGCAGAAAGAGGTACAAAGGTTGCAGAAAGAAGGGACAGAGATGCAGAAAGAAGCAAGAGAAGTGCAGGATGAAGCAACAGAGGTGCAGAAAGAGGCAAGAGGGGTGCAAACAGAGGGAAGAGGGGTACAGAAAGAGGCACGAGGGGTGCAGAAAGAAGCAAGAGATGTGCAGCAAGAAACAAAAGAAGTGCAGAAAGAAGGAACAGAGGTGCACAAAGAGGCAACAGGGGGAAGAGGGGTACAGAAAGAAGCACGAAGGTTGTGGAAAGAAGGGACAGAGGTGCAGCAAGTGGGATGAGGGATGGAGAAAGAGGCAAGAGAAGTGAAGAAAGAAGGAACAGAGATGCAAAAAGGGGGAGCAGGGGTGGAGAAAGTAGCCAGGGTGGTGCAGAAAGATTCAAGAGAGGTGCAGAAAGAAACAAAAGAAGAGCAGAAAGAAGGAACAGAGGTGCAGAAAGAGGCAAGAGGGGTTTAGAAAGAAGGAAGAGGGGTGCAGAAAGAAGCACCAGTGGTGCAGAAAGAAGCAAAGACGTGCAGAAAGAAGCAAAGATGTGCAGAAAGAAGCAAGAGTAGTGCAGAAAGAAGCAACTGAGGTGCAGAAAGAGACAACAGGGGTGCAAAAAGAGGGAAGAGGGGTGCAGAAAGAGGCACGAGGGGTGCAGAAAGAAGCAAGAGATGTGCAGAAAGAAACAAAAGAAGTACAGAAAGAAGCAAGAGAGGTGCAGAAAGAGGCAAGAGGAGTGCAGAAAGAGGGAAGAGGGGTGCAGAAAGAGGCAAGAGGGGTACAGAAAGAAGCAAGAGAGGTGCAGAAAGAAGCAAGAGAAGTGCATAAAGAAGCAACAGAGATGCAGAAAGGGGGAAGTGGGGTGGAGTAAGAGGCAAGAGGGATATAGAAAGAAGCAAGAGAGTTGCAGAAAGAAACAAAAGAAGTGCAGAAAGAAGGAACAGAGGTGCAGAAAGAGGCAACAGGGGTGAAGAAAGAGGAAAGAGGGGTGGAGAAAGAGGCAAGGGGGTGCGGAAAGAAGCAAGAGAGCTGCCAAAAGAAACAAGAGAAGAGCAGAAAGAAGGAACAGAGGTGCAGAAAGATTCAAGAGAGGTGCAGAAAGAGGAAAGATGGGTGCAAAAAGAGGGAAGAGGGGTGCATGAAGAGGCAAGAAGGGTGCAGAAAGAAGCAAGAGATGTGCAGCAAGAAACAACAGAAGTGCAGAAAGAAGTAACAGAGGTGCAGAAAGAGGCAACAGGGGTGAAGAAAAGGAAAGAGGGGTGGAGAAAAAGGCAAGGGGGTGCAGAAAGAAGCAAGAGAGCTGCCAAAAGAAACAAGAGAAGAGCAGAAAGAAGGAACAGAGGTGCAGAAAGAGGCAAGAGGGGTGCAGAAAGAGGCAAAAGGGGTGCAGAAAGAAGCAAGAGGTGTAGAAAGAAGGAACAGAGTTGCAGAAAGAGGCAAGAGGGGTGCAGAAAGAGGCAAGAGGAGTGAAGAAAGAGGGAAGAGAGGTGCAGAAAGAGGCACTAGGGGTGCAGAAAGAAGCAAGAGAGGGCAGAAAGAAGCAAGAGAAGTGCATAAAGAAGCAACAGAGACGCAGAATGGGAGAAGTGGGGTGGAGAAAGAGGAAAGAGGGATACAGACAGAAGCAAGAGAGGTGCAGAAAGAGGCAATAAGTGTAGAAATAAGGAACAGAGTTGCAGAAAGAGGCAAGAGGGGTTCAGAAAGAGGGAAGTGGGGTGTGAAAGAGGTATGAGGGGTGAGAGAAATAAGCAAGAGGGGCACAGAAAGAAGCGAGAGTTGCAGAAAGAAACAAAAGAAGTACAGAAAGAAGGAACAGAGTTGCAGAAAGAGGCAAGAGGGGTGCGGGAAGAGGGGTGCAGAAAGAGGTACAAAGGTTGCAGAAAGAAGGGACAGAGATGCAGAAAGGAGCAAGAGAAGTGCAGAAAGAAGCAACAGAGGTGCAGAAAGAGGCAAGAGGGGTGCAAACAGAGGAAAGAGGGGTACAGAAAGAGGCACTAGGGGTGCAGAAAGAAGCAAGAGATCTGCAGCAAGAAACAAAAGAAGTGCAGAAAGAAGGAACAGAGGTGCACAAAGAGGCAACAGGGTTGAAGACAGAGGGAAGAGGGGTGCAGAAAAAAGCACAAAGGTTGCAGAAAGAAGGGACAGAGGTGCAGAAAGAAGCAAGAGAAGTGCAGAAAGAAGCAACAGAGGTGCAGAAAGAGGGATGAGGGGTGGAGAAAGAGGCAAGAGTGGTGCAGAAAGATTCAAGAGAGGTGCAGAAATAGAAAAGAGGGGTGCAAAAAGAGGGAAGAGGGGTGCAGGAAGAGGCAGGAAGGGTGCAGAAAGAAGCAAGAGATGTGCAGGAAGAAACAACAGAAGTGCAGAAAGAAGGAACAGAGGTGCAGAAAGAGGCAACAGGGGGGAAGAAAGAGGCAAGAGGGCTGGAGAAAGAAGCAAAAGAGCTGCCGAAAGAAACAAAAGAAGAGCAGAGTGAAGGAACAGAGATGCAGAAAGAGGCAAGAGGGGTGCAAAAAGAGGGAAGAGGGGGTGCAGAAACAGGTACAAAGGTTGCAGAAAGAAGGGACAGAAATGCAGAAAGAAGAAAGAGAAGTGCAGAAAGAAGCAACAGAGGTGCAGAAAGAGGCAAGAGGGGTACAAACAGAGGGAAGAGGGGTGCAGAAAGATGCACTTGGGGTGCAGAAAGAAGCAAGAGATGTGCAGCAAGAAACAAAAGAAGTGCAGAAAGAAGGAACAGAGGTGCACAAAGAGGCAACAGGAGTGGAGAAAGAGGGAAGAGGGGTGCAGAAAGAAGCACAAACGTTGTAGAAAGAAGGGACAGAGGTGCAAAAAGAAGTAAGAGAAGTGCAGAAAGAAGCAACAGAGGTGCAGAAAGTGGGATGAGGGGTGGATAAAGATTCAAAGAGAAGTGAAGAAAGAAGCAACAGAGATGCAAAAAGGGGGAGCAGGGGTGGAGAAAGTAGCAAGAGTGGTGCAGAAAGATTCAAGAGAGGTGCAGAAAGAGAAAAGAGAAGAGCAGAAAGAAGGAACAGAGGTGCAGAAAGAGGCAAGAGGGGTGCAGAAAGAGGCAAAAGGGGTGCAGAAATAAGCAAGAGGTGTAGAAAGAAGGATCAGAGGTGCAGAAAGAGGCAAGAGGAGTGCAGAAAGAGGGAAGAGGGGTGGAGAAAGAGGCAAGGGGGTGCAGAAAGAAGCAAGAGAGCTGCCAAAAGAAACAAGAGAAGAGCAGAAAGAAGGAACAGAGGTGCAGAAAGAGGCAAGAGGGGTGCAGAAAGAGGCAAAAGGGGTGCAGAAATAAGCAAGAGGTGTAGAAAGAAGGAACAGAGGTGCAGAAAGAGGCAAGAGGAGTGCAGAAAGAGGGAAGAGGGGTGCAGAAAGAGGCACTAGGGGTGCAGAAAGAAGCAAGAGAGACGCAGAAAGGGAGAAGTGGGGTGGAGAAAGAGGAAAGAGGGATACAGACAGAAGCAAGACAGGTGCAGAAAGAGGCAATAAGTGTAGAAATAAGGAACAGAGTTGCAGAAAGAGGCAAGAGGGGTTCAGAAAGAGGGAAGTGGGGTGTGAAAGAGGTATGAGGGGTGAGAGAAAGAAGCCAGAGGGGCACAGAAAGAAGCGAGAGTTGCAGAAAGAAACAAAAGAAGTACAGAAAGAAGGAACAGAGTTGCAGAAAGAGGCAAGAGGGGTGCAGAAAGAGGGAAGAGGGGTGCAGAAAGAGGTACAAAGGTTGCAGAAAGAAGGGACAGAGATGCAGAAAGAAGCAAGAGAAGTGCAGAAAGAAGCAACAGAGGTGCAGAAAGAGGCAAGTGGGTGCAAACAGAGGGAAGAGGGGTACAGAAAGAGGCACTAGGGGTGCAGAAAGAAGCAAGAGATGTGCAGCAAGAAACAAAAGAAGTGCAGAAAGAAGGAAGAGAGGTGCACAAAGAGGCAACAGGGTTGAAGAAAGAGGGAAGAGGGGTGCAGAAAGAAGCACAAAGGTTGCAGAAAGAAGGGACAGAGTTGCAGAAAGAAGTAAAAGAAGTGCAGAAAGAAGCAAAAGAGGTGCAGAAAGTGGGATGAGGGTTGGAGAAAGAGGCAAGAGAAGTGAAGAATGAAGCAACAGAGATGCAAAAAGGGGGAGCAGGGGTGGAGAAAGTAGCAAGAGTGGTGCAGAAAGATTCAAGAGAGGTGCAGAAGAAGAAAAGAGGGGTGCAAAAAGAGGGAAGAGGGGTGCAGGAAGAGGCAAGAAGGGCGCAGAAAGAAGCAAGAGATGTGCAGGAAGAAACAACAGAAGTGCAGAAAGGAGGAACAGAGGTGCAGAAAGAGGCAACAGGGGGGAAGAAAGAGGCAAGAGGGGTGGAGAAAGAAGCAAGAGAGCTGCCGAAAGAAACAAAAGAAGAGCAGAAAGAAGGAACAGAGGTGCAGAAAGAGGCAAGAGGGGTGCAGAAAGAGGGAAGAGGGGTGCAGAAAGAAGCACCAGTGGTGCAGAAAGAAGCAAAGACGTGCAGAAAGAAGCAAAGATGTGCAGAAAGAAGCAAGAGTAGTGCAGAAAGAAGCAACTGAGGTGCAGAAAGAGACAACAGGGGTGCAAAAAGAGGAAGAGGGGTGCAGAAAGAGGCAACGAGAGGTGCAGAAAGAAGCAAGAGATGTGCAGAAAGAAACAAAAGAAGTACAGAAAGAAGCAACAGAGGTGCAGAAAGAGGCAAGAGGAGTGCAGAAAGAGGGAAGAGGAGTGCAGAAAGAGGCAAGAGGGGTGCAGAAAGAAGCAAGAGAGGTGCAGAAAGAAGCAAGAGAAGTGCAGAAAGAAGCAACAGAGATGCAGAAAGGGGGAAGTGGGGTGGAGAAAGAGGCAAGAGGGATACAGAAAGAAGCAAGAGAGTTGCAGAAAGAAACAAAAGAAGTGCAGAAAGAAGGAACAGAGGTGCAGAAAGAGTCAACAGGGGTGAAGAAAGAGGAAAGAGGGGTGGAGAAAGAGGCAAGGGGGTGCGGAAAGAAGCAAGAGAGCTGCCAAAAGAAACAAGAGAAGAGCAGAAAGAAGGAACAGAGGTGCAGAAAGATTCAAGAGAGGTGCAGAAAGAGCAAAGATGGGTGCAAAAAGAGGGAAGAGGGGTGCATGAAGAGGCAAGAAGGGTGCAGAAAGAAGCAAGAGATGTGCAGCAAGAAAGAACAGAAGTGCAGAAAGAAGTAACAGAGGTGCAGAAAGAGGCAACAGGGGTGAAGAAAGAGGGGTGGAGAAAAAGGCAAGGGGGTGCAGAAAGAAGCAAGAGGGGTGCAAACAGAGGGAAGAGGGGTACAGAAAGAGGCACTAGGGTGCAGAAAGAAGCAAGAGATGTGCAGCAAGAAACAAAAGAAGTGCAGAAAGAAGGAAGAGAGGTGCACAAAGAGGCAACAGGGTTGAAGAAAGAGGGAAGAGGGGTGCAGAAAGAAGCACAAAGGTTGCAGAAAGAAGGACAGAGGTGCAGAAAGAAGCAAAAGAAGTGCAGAAAGAAGCAAAAGAGGTGCAGAAAGTGGGATGAGGGGTGGAGAAAGAGGCAAGAGAAGTGAAGAATGAAGCAACAGAGATGCAAAAAGGGGGAGCAGGGGTGGAGAAAGTAGCAAGAGTGGTGCAGAAAGATTCAAGAGAGGTGCAGAAGAAGAAAAGAGGGGTGCAAAAAGAGGGAAGAGGGGTGCAGGAAGAGGCAAGAAGGGTGCAGAAAGAAGCAAGAGATGTGCAGGAAGAAACAACAGAAGTGCAGAAAGAAGGAACAGAGGTGCAGAAAGAGGCAACAGGGGGGAAGAAAGAGGCAAGAGGGGTGGAGAAGGAAGCAAGAGAGCTGCCGAAAGAAACAAAAGAAGAGCAGAAAGAAGGAACAGAGGTGCAGAAAGAGGCAAGAGGGGTGCAGTAAGAGGGAAGAGGGGTGCAAAAAGAAGCACAAGTGGTGCAGAAAGAAGCAAAGACGTGCAGAAAGAAGCAAAGATGTGCAGAAAGAAGCAAGACTAGTGCAGAAAGAAGCAACTGAGGTGCAGAAAGAGACAACAGGGGTGCAAAAAGAGGGAAGAGGGGTGCAGAAAGAGGCACGAGGGGTGCAGAAAGAAGCAAGAGATGTGCAGAAAGAAACAAAAGAAGTACAGAAAGAAGCAACAGAGGTGCAGAAAGAGGCAAGAGGAGTGCAGAAAGAGGGAAGAGGGGTGCAGAAAGAGGCAAGAGGGGTGCAGAAAGAAGCAAGAGAGGTGCAGAAAGAAGCAAGAGAAGTGCATAAAGAAGCAACAGAGATGCAGAAAGGGGGAAGTGGGGTGGAGTAAGAGGCAAGAGGTATATAGAAAGAAGCAAGAGAGTTGCAGAAAGAAACAAAAGAAGTGCAGAAAGAAGGAACAGAGGTGCAGAAAGAGGCAACAGGGGTGCAGAAAGAGGAAAGAGGGGTGGAGAAAGAGGCAAAGGGTGCAGAAAGAAGCACAGAGAGTGCCAAAAGAAACAAGAGAAGAGCAGAAAGAAGGAACAGAGGTGCAGAAAGATTCAAGAGAGGTGCAGAAAGAGGAAAGATGGGTGCAAAAAGAGGGAAGAGGGTGCATGAAGAGGCAAGAAGGGTGCAGAAAGAAGCAAGAGATGTGCAGCAAGAAACAACAGAAGTGCAGAAAGAAGTAACAGAGGTGCAGAAAGAGGCAACAGGGGTGAAGAAAGAGGGGTGGAGAAAGAGGCAAGGGGGTGCAGAAAGAAGCAAGAGAGCTGCCAAAAGAAACAAGAGAAGAGCAGAAAGAAGGAACAGAGGTGCAGAAAGAGGCAAGAGGGGTGCAGAAAGAGGCAAAAGGGGTGCAGAAAGAAGCAAGAGGTGTAGAAAGAAGGAACAGAGGTGCAGAAAGAGGCAAGAGGGGTGCAGAAAGAAACAAAAGAAGTGCAGAAAGAAGCAACAGAGGTGCAGAAAGAGGCAAGAGGAGTGCAGAAAGAGGGAAGAGGGGTGCAGAAAGAGGCACTAGGGGTGCAGAAAGAAGCAAGAGAGGGCAGAAAGAAGCAAGAGAAGTGCATAAAGAAGCAACAGAGACTCCAGAAAGGGAGAAGTGGGGTGGAGAAAGAGGAAAGAGGGATACAGACAGAAGCAAGAGAGGTGCAGAAAGAGGCAATAAGTGTAGAAATAAGGAACAGAGTTGCAGAAAGAGGCAAGAGGGGTTCAGAAAGAGGGAAGTGGGGTGTGAAAGAGGTATGAGGGGTGAGAGAAAGAAGCAAGAGGGGCACAGAAAGAAGCGAGAGTTGCAGAAAGAAACAAAAGAAGGAACAGAGTTGCAGAAAGAGGCAAGAGGGGTGCAGAAAGAGGGAAGAGGGGTGCAGAAAGAGGTACAAAGGTTGCAGAAAGAAGGGACAGAGATGCAGAAAGAAGCAAGAGAAGTGCAGAAAGAAGCAACCGAGGTGCAGAAAGAGGCAAGAGGGGTGCAAACAGAGGAAAGAGGGGTACAGAAAGAGGCACTAGGGGTGCAGAAAGAAGCAAGAGATGTGCAGCAAGAAACAAAAGAAGTGCAGAAAGAAGGAACAGAGGTGCACAAAGAGGCAACAGGGTTGAAGACAGAGGGAAGAGGGTGCAGAAAGAAGCACAAAGGTTGCAGAAAGAAGGGACAGAGGTGCAGAAAGAAGCAAGAGAAGTGCAGAAAGAAGCAACAGAGGTGCAGAAAGAGGGATGAGGGGTGGAGAAAGAGGCAAGAGAAGTGAAGAAAGAAGCAACAGAGATGCAAAAAGGGGGAGCAGGGGTGGAGAAAGTAGGAAGAGTGGTGCAGAAAGATTCAAGAGAGGTGCAGAAAGAGAAAAGAGGGTGCAAAAAGAGGGAAGAGGGGTGCAGGAAGAGGCAAGAAGGTGCAGAAAGAAGCAAGAGATGTGCAGGAAGAAACAACAGAAGTGCAGAAAGAAGGAACAGAGGTGCAGAAAGAGGCAACAGGGGGGAAGAAAGAGGCAAGAGGGCTGGAGAAAGAAGCAAGAGAGCTGCAGAAAGAAACAAAAGAAGAGCAGAGTGAAGGAACAGAGATGCAGAAAAAGGCAAGAGGGGTGCAAAAAGAGGGAAGAGGGGTGCAGAAACAGGTACAAAGGTTGCAGAAAGAAGGGACAGAGATGCAGAAAGAAGAAAGAGAAGTGCAGAAAGAAGCAACAGAGGTGCAGAAAGAGGCAAGAGGGGTACAAACAGAGGGAAGAGGGGTGCAGAAAGAGGCACTTGGGGTGCAGAAAGAAGCAAGAGATGTGCAGCAAGAAACAAAAGAAGTGCAGAAAGAAGGAACAGAGGTGCACAAAGAGGCAACAGGGGTGGAGAAAGAGGGAAGAGGGTGCAGAAAGAAGCACAAAGGTTGTAGAAAGAAGGGACAGAGGTGCAAAAAGAAGTAAGAGAGTGCAGAAAGAAGCAACAGAGGTGCAGAAAGTGGGATGAGGGTGGATAAAGATTCAAAGAGAAGTGAAGAAAGAAGCAACAGAGATGCAAAAAGGGGAGCAGGGTGGAGAAAGTAGCAAGAGTGGTGCAGAAAGATTCAAGAGAGTGCAGAAAGAGGAAAGAGGGTGCAAAAAGAGGGAAGAGGGATGCAGGAAGAGGCAAGAAGGGTGCAGAAAGAAGCAAGAGATGTGCAGAAGAAACAACAGAAGTGCAGAAAGAAGTAACAGAGGTGCAGAAAGAGGCAACAGGGGTGAAGAAAGAGGAAAGAGGGGTGGAGAAAGAGGCAAGGGGGTGCAGAAATAAGCAAGAGAGCTGCCAAAAGAAACAAGAGAAGAGCAGAAAGAAGGAACAGAGGTGCAGAAAGAGGCAAGAGGGGTGCAGAAAGAGGCAAAAGGGGTGCAGAAATAAGCAAGAGGTGTAGAAAGAAGGAACAGAGGTGCAGAAAGAGGCAAGAGGAGTGCAGAAAGAGGGAAGAGGGGTGCAGAAAGAAGCACTAGAGGTGCAGAAAGAAGCAAGAGAGACGCAGAAAGGGCGAAGTGGGGTGGAGAAAGAGGAAAGAGGGATACAGACAGAAGCAAGACAGGTGCAGAAAGAGGCAATAAGTGTAGAAATAAGGAACAGAGTTTCAGAAAGAGGCAACAGGGGTTCAGAAAGAGGGAAGTGGGGTGTGAAAGAGGTATGAGGGATGAGAGAAAGAAGCAAGAGGGGCACAGAAAGAAGCGAGAGTTGCAGAAAGAAACAAAAGAAGTACAGAAAGAAGGAACAGAGTTGCAGAAAGAGGCAAGAGGGGTGCAGAAAGAGGGAAGAGGGTGCAGAAAGAAGCACAAAGGTTGTAGAAAGAAGGAACAGAGGTGCAGAAAGAAGCAAGAGAAGTGCAGAAAGAAGCAAAGAGGTGCAGAAAGTGGGATGAGGGGTGGAGAAAGAGGCAAGAGAAGTGAAGAAAGAAGCAACAGAGATGCAAAAAGGGGGAGCAGGGGTGGAGAAAGTAGCAAGAGTGGTGCAGAAAGATTCAAGAGAGGTGCAGAAGAAGAAAAGAGGGGTGCAAAAGAGGGAAGAGGGTGCAGGAAGAGGCAAGAAGGGTGCAGAAAGAAGCAAGAGATGTGCAGGAAGAAACAACAGAAGTGCAGAAAGAAGGAACAGAGGTGCAGAAAGAGGCAACAGGGGGAAGAAAGAGGCAAGAGGGGTGGAGAAGGAAGCAAGAGAGCTGCCAAAGAAACAAAAGAAGAGCAGAAAGAAGGAACAGAGTGCAGAAAGAGGCAAGAGGGGTGCAGAAAGAAACAAAAACAGTGCAGAAAGAAGCAGCAGAGGTGCAGAAAGAGACAAAAGGAGTGCAGAAAGAGGGAAGAGGGGTGCAGAAAGAGGCAAGAGGGATACAGAAAGAAGCAAGAGAGGTGCAGAAAGAAACAAAGGAAGTGTAGAAAGAAGGAAATGAGGTGCAGAAAGAGGCAAGAGGGGTGCAAAAAGAGGGAAGTGGGGTGTGAAAAAGGTACGAAGGGTGAGAGAAAGAAGTAAGAGGGGCACAGAAAGAAGCAAGAGTGTTGCAGAAAGAAACAAAAGAAGTACAGAAAGAAGGAACAGATTTGCAGAAAGAGGCAAGAGGGGTACAGAAAGAGGGAAGAGCGGTGCAGAAAGAGGTACAAAGGTTGCAGAAAGAAGGGACAGAGATGCAGAAAGAAGCAAGAGAAGTGCAGAAAGAAGCAACAGAGGTGCAGAAAGAGGCAAGAGGGGTGCAAACAGAGGGAAGAGGGGTACAGAAAGAGGCACGAGGGGTGCAGAAAGAAGCAAGAGATGTGCAGCAAGAAACAAAAGAAGTGCAGAAAGAAGGAACAGAGGTGCACAAAGAGGCAACAGGGGGAAGAAAGAGGGAAGAGGGGTACAGAAAGAAGCACAAAGGTTGTGGAAAGAAGGGACAGAGGTGCAGCAAGTGGGATGAGGGATGGAGAAAGAGGCAAGAGAAGTGAAGAAAGAAGGAACAGAGATGCAAAAAGGGGGAGCAGGGGTGGAGAAAGTAGCCAGGGTGGTGCAGAAAGATTCAAGAGAGGTGCAGAAAGAGGCAAGAGGAGTGCAGAAAGAGGGAAGAGGGGTGCAGAAAGAGGCACTAGGGGTGCAGAAAGAAGCAAGAGAGGGCAGAAAGAAGCAAGAGAAGTGCATAAAGAAGCAACAGAGACGCAGAAAGGGAGAAGTGGGGTGGAGAAAGAGGAAAGAGGGATACAGACAGAAGCAAGAGAGGTGCAGAAAGAGGCAATAAGTGTAGAAATAAGGAACAGAGTTGCAGAAAGAGGCAAGAGGGGTTCAGAAAGAGGGAAGTGGGGTGTGAAAGAAGTATGAGGGGTGAGAGAAAGAAGCAAGAGGGGCACAGAAAGAAGCAAGAGTTGCAGAAAGAAACAAAAGAAGTACAGAAAGAAGACACAGAGTTGCAGAAAGAGGCAAGAGGGGTGCAGAAAGAGGGAAGAGGGGTGCAGAAAGAGGTACAAAGGTTGCAGAAAGAAGGGACAGAGATGCAGAAAGAAGCAAGAGAAGTGCAGAAAGAAGCAACAGAGGTGCAGAAAGAGGCAAGAGGGGTGCAAACAGAGGGAAGAGGGGTACAGAAAGAGGCACTAGGGGTGCAGAAAGAAGCAAGAGATGTGCAGCAAGAAACAAAAGAAGTGCAGAAAGAAGGAACAGAGGTGCAAAAAGAGGCAACAGGGTTGAAGAAAGAGGGAAGAGGGGTGCAGAAAGAAGCACAAAGGTTGCAGAAAGAAGGGACAGAGGTGCAGAAAGAAGCAAGAGAAGTGCAGAAAGAAGCAAAAGAGGTGCAGAAAGTGGGATGAGGGGTGGAGAAAGAGGCAAGAGAAGTGAAGAATGAAGCAACAGAGATGCAAAAAGGGGGAGCAGGGGTGGAGAAAGTAGCAAGAGTGGTGCAGAAAGATTCAAGAGAGGTGCAGAAGAAGAAAAGAGGGGTGCAAAAAGAGGGAAGAGGGGTGCAGGAAGAGGCAAGAAGGGTGCAGAAAGAAGCAAGAGATGTGCAGGAAGAAACAACAGAAGTGCAGAAAGGAGGAACAGAGGTGCAGAAAGAGGCAACAGAGGGGAAGAAAGAGGCAAGAGGGGTGGAGAAAGAAGCAAGAGAGCTGCCGAAAGAAACAAAAGAAGAGCAGAGTGAAGGAACAGAGATGCAGAAAGAGGCAAGAGGGGTGCAAAAAGAGGGAAGAGGGGTGCAGAAACAGGTACAAAGGTTGCAGAAAGAAGGGACAGAGATGCAGAAAGAGGCAAGAGGGGTACAAACAGAGGGAAGAGGGGTGCAGAAAGAGGCACTTGGGGTGCAGAAAGAAGCAAGAGATGTGCAGCAAGAAACAAAAGAAGTGCAGAAAGAAGGAACAGAGGTGCACAAAGAGGCAACAGGGGTGAAGAAAGAGGGAAGAGGGGTGCAGAAAGAAGCACAAAGGTTGTAGAAAGAAGGGACAGAGGTGCAAAAAGAAGTAAGAGAAGTGCAGAAAGAAGCAACAGAGTGCAGAAAGTGGATGAGGGTGGATAAAGATTCAAAGAGAAGTGAAGAAAGAAGCAACAGAGATGCAAAAAGGGGGAACAGGGGTGGAGAAAGTAGCAAGAGTGGTGCAGAAAGATTCAAGAGAGGCAGAAAGAGGAAAGAGGGTGCAAAAAGAGTGGAAGAGGTGCAGAAAGAGGCAAGAGGGGTGCAGAAAGAAGCAAGAGGTGCAGAAGAAACAACAGAAGTGCAGAAAGAAGTAACAGAGGTGCAGAAAGAGGTAACAGAGGTGAGAGAAAGAGGCAAGAGGGGTGCAGAGAAGAGAGACAGGTGAAAGAATCAAGAGAGCTGCAAAAAGAAACAAGAGAAGAGCAGAAAGAAGGAACAGAGGTGCAGAAAGAGGCAAGAGGGGTGCAGAAAGAGGCAAAGAGGTGCAGAAATAAGCACAGAGGTGCAGAAAGAAGGAACAGAGGTGCAGAAAGAGGCAAGAGGAGTGCAGAAAGAGGGAAGAGGGGTGCAGAAAGAGGCACTAGGGGTGCAGAAAGAAGCAAGAGAGACGCAGAAAGGGAGAAGTGGGGTGAGAAAGAGGAAAGAGGGATACAGACAGAAGCAAGACAGGTGCAGAAAGAGGCAATAAGTGTAGAAATAAGGAACAGAGTTGCAGAAAGAGGCAACAGGGGTTCAGAAAGAGGGAAGTGGGGTGTGAAAGAAGGCATGAGGGGTGAGATAAAGAAGCAAGAGGGCACAGAAGAAGCGAGAGTTGCAGAAAGAAACAAAAGAAGTACAGAAAGAAGAAACAGAGTTGCAGAAAGAGGCAAGAGGGGTGCAGAAAGAGGGAAGAGGGGTGCAGAAAGAAGCACAAAGGTTGTAGAAAGAAGGGACAGAGGTGCAGAAAGAAGCAAGAGAAGTGCAGAAAGAAGCAAAAGAGGTGCAGAAAGTGGGATGAGGGGTGGAGAAAGAGGCAAGAGAAGTGAAGAATGAAGCAACAGAGATGCAAAAAGGGGGAGCAGGGGTGGAGAAAGTAGCAAGAGTGGTGCAGAAAGATTCAAGAGAGGTGCAGAAGAAGAAAAGAGGGGTGCAAAAAGAGGGAAGAGGGGTGCAGGAAGAGGCAAGAAGGGTGCAGAAAGAAGCAAGAGATGTGCAGGAAGAAACAACAGAAGTGCAGAAAGAAGGAACAGAGGTGCAGAAAGAGGCAACAGGGGGAAGAAAGAGGCAAGAGGGGTGGAGAAGGAAGCAAGAGAGCTGCCGAAAGAAACAAAAGAGAGCAGAAAGAAGGAACAGAGGTGCAGAAAGAGGCAAGAGAGTGCAGAAAGAAACAAAACAGTGCAGAAAGAAGCAGCAGAGGTGCAGAAAGAGACAAAGGAGTGCAGAAAGAGGGAAGAGGGTGCAGAAAGAGGCAAGAGGGATACAGAAAGAAGCAAGAGAGGTGCAGAAAGAAACAAAGGAAGTGTAGAAAGAAGGAAATGAGGTGCAGAAAGAGGCAAGAGGGTGCAAAAGAGGGAAGTGGGGTGTGAAAAAGTACGAAGGGTGAGAGAAAGAAGTAAGAGGGGCACAGAAAGAAGCAAGAGAGTTGCAGAAAGAAACAAAAGAAGTACAGAAAGAAGGAACAGATTTGCAGAAAGAGGCAAGAGGGGTACAGAAAGATGGAAGAGCGGTGCAGAAAGAGGTACAATGGTTGCAGAAAGAAGGGACAGAGATGCAGAAAGAAGCAAGAGAAGTGCAGAAAGAAGCAACAGAGGTGCAGAAAGAGGCAAGAGGGGTGCAAACAGAGGGAAGAGGGGTACAGAAAGAGGCACGAGGGTGCAGAAAGAAGCAAGAGATGTGCAGCAAGAAACAAAAGAAGTGCAGAAAGAAGGAACAGAGGTGCACAAAGAGGCAACAGGGGGCAGAAAGAGGGAAGAGGGTACAGAAAGAAGCACAAAGGTTGTAGAAAGAAGGACAGAGGTGCAAAGAAGTAAGAGAAGTGCAGAAAGAAGCAACAGAGGTGCAGCAAGTGGGATGAGGGATGGAGAAAGAGTGCAAAGAGAAGTGAAGAAAGAAGGAACAGAGATGCAAAAGGGGGAGCAGGGGTGGAGAAAGTAGCCAGAGTGGTGCAGAAAGATTCAAGAGAGGTGCAGAAAGAAACAAAAGAAGTGCAGAAAGAAGGAACAGAGGATGCAGAAAGAGGCAAGAAGGGTGCAGAAAGAAGCAAGAGATGTGCAGAAAGAAACAACAGAAGTGCAGAAAGAAGCAAGAGGAGTGCAGAAAGAGGCAAGAGGGGTGCAGAAAGAGGCACTAGGGGTGCAGAAAGAAGCAAGAGGTGCAGAAAGAAGCAAGAGAGTGCATAAAGAAACAAGAGAAGACGCAGAAAGGAGGAAGCAGAGGTGCAGAAAGAGGCAAGAGGGATGCAGAAAGAAGCAAGAGAGGTGCAGAAAGAGGCAATAAGTGTAGAAAGAAGGAACAGAGTTGCAGAAAGAGGCAAGAGGAGTGCAGAAAGAGGGAAGTAGGTGAGCAGTATGAGGGTGAGAGAGCAGCAAGAGGGTGCAGAAGAAGCAAGAGTTGCAGAAAGAGACAAAGAAGTACAGAAAGAAGACACATGAGGTGCAGAAAGAGGCAAGAGGGATGCAGAAAGAAGGAAGAGAGGTGCAGAAAGAGGCACAAAGGTTGCAGAAAGAAGGGACAGAGATGCAGAAAGAGCAAGAGAATTGCAGAAAGAAGCAACAGAGGTGCAGAAAGAGGCAAGAGGGGTGCAAACAGAGGGATGAGGGGTGACAGAAAGAAGCACTAGGGGCACAGAAAGAAGCAAGAGAGTGTGCAGAAAGAAACAAAAGAAGTGCAGAAAGAAGGAACAGAGGTGCAGAAAGAGGCAAGAGGGTTGAAGAAAGAGGGAAGAGGGTGCAGAAAGAAGCACAAAGGTTGCAGAAAGAAGGGACAGAGGTGCAGAAAGAAGCAAAAGAAGTGCAGAAAGAAGCAAAAGAAGTGCAGAAAGTGGGATGAGGGTGGAGAAAGAGGCAAGAGAAGTGAAGAATGAAGCAACAGAGATGCAAAAAGGGGAGCAGGGGTGGAGAAAGTAGCAAGAGTGGTGCAGAAAGATTCAAGAGAGGTGCAGAAGAAGAAAGAGGGGTGCAAAAAGAGGGAAGAGGGTGCAGGAAGAGGCAAGAAGGGTGCAGAAAGAAGCAAGAGATGTGCAGGAAGAAACAACAGAAGTGCAGAAAGAAGGAACAGAGGTGCAGAAAGAGGCAACAGGGGGAAGAAAGAGGCAAGAGGGGTGGAGAAGGAAGCAAGAGAGCTGCCGAAAGAAACAAAAGAAGAGCAGAAAGAAGGAACAGAGGTGCAGAAAGAGGCAAGAGGGGTGCAGAAAGAAACAAAAACAGTGCAGAAAGAAGCAGCAGAGGTGCAGAAAGAGACAAAAGGAGTGCAGAAAGAGGGAAGAGGGGTGCAGAAAGAGGCAAGAGGGATACAGAAAGAAGCAAGAGAGGTGCAGAAAGAAACAAAGGAAGTGTAGAAAGAAGGAAATGAGGTGCAGAAAGAGGCAAGAGGGGTGCAAAAAGAGGGAAGTGGGGTGTGAAAAAGGTACGAAGGGTGAGAGAAAGAAGTAAGAGGGGCACAGAAAGAAGCAAGAGTGTTGCAGAAAGAAACAAAAGAAGTACAGAAAGAAGGAACAGATTTGCAGAAAGAGGCAAGAGGGGTACAGAAAGAGGGAAGAGCGGTGCAGAAAGAGGTACAAAGGTTGCAGAAAGAAGGGACAGAGATGCAGAAAGAAGCAAGAGAAGTGCAGAAAGAAGCAACAGAGGTGCAGAAAGAGGCAAGAGGGGTGCAAACAGAGGGAAGAGGGGTACAGAAAGAGGCACTGAGGGTGCAGAAAGAAGCAAGAGATGTGCAGCAAGAAACAAAAGAAGTGCAGAAAGAAGGAACAGAGGTGCACAAAGAGGCAACAGGGGTGGAGAAAGAGGGAAGAGGGGTGCAGAAAGAAGCACAAAGGTTGTAGAAAGAAGGGACAGAGGTGCAAAAGAAGTAAGAGAAGTGCAGAAAGAAGCAACAGAGGTGCAGAAAGTGGGATGAGGGTGGATAAAGATTCAAAGAGAAGTGAAGAAAGAAGCAACAGAGATGCAAAAAGGGGAGCAGGGGTGGAGAAAGTAGCAAGAGTGGTGCAGAAAGATTCAAGAGAGTGCAGAAAGAGAAAGTTAGGCAAAAAGAGGAAGAGGGATGCAGGAAGAGTGCAAGAAAGAAAGAAGCAAGAGATGTGCAGAAGAAACAACAGAAGTGCAGAAAGAAGTAACAGAGGTGCAGAAAGAGGCAACAGGGGTGAAGAAAGAGGAAGAGGGTGGAGAAAGAGGCAAGGGGTGCAGAAAGAAGCAAGAGAGCTGCCAAAAGAAACAAGAGAAGAGCAGAAAGAAGGAACAGAGGTGCAGAAAGAGGCAAGAGGGTGCAGAAAGAGGCAAAGAGGTGCAGAAATAAGCAAGAGGTGTAGAAAGAAGGAACAGAGGTGCAGAAAGAGGCAAGAGGAGTGCAGAAAGAGGGAAGAGGGGTGCAGAAAGAGGCACTAGGGGTGCAGAAAGAAGCAAGAGAGCGAGAAAGGGAGAAGTGGAGTGAGAAAGAGGAAAGAGGGATACAGACAGAAGCAAGACAGGTGCAGAAAGAGGCAATAAGTGTAGAAATAAGGAACAGAGTTGCAGAAAGAGGCAACAGGGGTTCAGAAAGAGGGAAGTGGGGTGTGAAAGAGGTATGAGGGGTGAGATAAAGAAGCAAGAGGGGCACAGAAAGAAGCGAGAGTTGCAGAAAGAAACAAAAGAAGTACAGAAAGAAGGAACAGAGTTGCAGAAAGAGGCAAGAGGGGTGCAGAAAGAGGGAAGAGGGGTGCAGAAAGAAGCACAAAGGTTGTAGAAAGAAGGGACAGAGGTGCAGAAAGAAGCAAAAGAAGTGCAGAAAGAAGCAAAAGAGGTGCAGAAAGTGGGATGAGGGGTGGGGAAAGAGGCAAGAGAAGTGAAGAATGAAGCAACAGAGATGCAAAAAGGGGGAGCAGGGGTGGAGAAAGTAGCAAGAGTGGTGCAGAAAGATTCAAGAGAGGTGCAGAAGAAGAAAAGAGGGGTGCAAAAAGAGGGAAGAGGGGTGCAGGAAGAGGCAAGAAGGGTGCAGAAAGAAGCAAGAGATGTGCAGGAAGAAACAACAGAAGTGCAGAAAGAAGGAACAGAGGTGCAGAAAGAGGCAACAGGGGGAAGAAAGAGGCAAGATGGGTGGAGAAGGAAGCAAGAGAGCTGCCGAAAGAAACAAAAGAAGAGCAGAAAGAAGGAACAGAGGTGCAGAAAGAGCAGAGGTGCAGAAAGAAGCAAAACAGTGCAGAAAGAAGACAGAGGTGCAGAAAGAGACAAAGGAGTGCAGAAGAGGGAAGAGGTGCAGAAAGAGGCAAGAGGATACAGAAAGAAGCAAGAGAGGTGCAGAAAGAAACAAAGGAAGTGTAGAAAGAAGGAAATGAGGTGCAGAAAGAGGCAAGAGGGGTGCAAAAAGAGGGAAGTGGGGTGTGAAAAAGGTACGAAGGGTGAGAGAAAGAAGTAAGAGGGGCACAGAAAGAAGCAAGAGTGTTGCAGAAAGAAACAAAAGAAGTACAGAAAGAAGGAACAGATTTGCAGAAAGAGGCAAGAGGGGTACAGAAAGATGGAAGAGCGGTGCAGAAAGAGGTACAAAGGTTGCAGAAAGAAGGGACAGAGATGCAGAAAGAAGCAAGAGAAGTGCAGAAAGAAGCAACAGAGTGCAGAAAGAGGCAAGAGGGGTGCAAACAGAGGGAAGAGGGGTACAGAAAGAGGCATGAGGGTGCAGAAAGAAGCAAGAGATGTGCAGCAAGAAACAAAAGAAGTGCAGAAAGAAGGAACAGAGGTGCACAAAGAGGCAACAGGGGGACGAAAGAGGGAAGAGGGGTACAGAAAGAAGCACAAAGGTTGTGGAAAGAAGGGACAGAGGTGCAGCAAGTGGGATGAGGGATGGAGAAAGAGGCAAGAGAAGTGAAGAAAGAAGGAACAGAGATGCAAAAAGGGGGAGCAGGGGTGGAGAAAGTAGCCAGGGTGGTGCAGAAAGATTCAAGAGAGGTGCAGAAAGAAACAAAAGAAGAGCAGAAAGAAGGAACAGAGGTGCAGAAAGAGGCAAGAGGGGTGCAGAAAGAAACAAAAGAAGTGCAGAAAGAAGCAACAGAGGTGCAGAAAGAGGCAAGAGGAGTGCAGAAAGAGGGAAGAGGGGTGCAGAAAGAGGCACTAGGGGTGCAGAAAGAAGCAAGAGAGGGCAGAAAGAAGCAAGAGAAGTGCATAAAGAAGCAACAGAGACGCAGAAAGGGAGAAGTGGGGTGGAGAAAGAGGAAAGAGGGATACAGACAGAAGCAAGAGAGGTGCAGAAAGAGGCAATAAGTGTAGAAATAAGGAACAGAGTTGCAGAAAGAGGCAAGAGGGGTTCAGAAAGAGGGAAGTAGGGTGTGAAAGAAGTATGAGGGGTGAGAGAAAGAAGCAAGAGGGGCACAGACAGAAGCAAGAGTTGCAGAAAGAAACAAAAGAAGTACAGAAAGAAGACACAGAGTTGCAGAAAGAGGCAAGAGGGGTGCAGAAAGAGGGAAGAGGGGTGCAGAAAGAGGTACAAAGGTTGCAGAAAGAAGGGACAGAGATGCAGAAAGAGCAAGAGAATTGCAGAAAGAAGCAACAGAGGTGCAGAAAGAGGCAAGAGGGGTGCAAACAGAGGGAAGAGGGGTACAGAAAGAGGCACTAGGGGTGCAGAAAGAAGCAAGAGATGTGCAGCAAGAAACAAAAGAAGTGCAGAAAGAAGGAACAGAGGTGCAAAAAGAGGCAACAGGGTTGAAGAAAGAGGGAAGAGGGTGCAGAAAGAAGCACAAAGGTTGCAGAAAGAAGGACAGAGGTGCAGAAAGAAGCAAGAGAAGTGCAGAAAGAAGCAAAAGAGGTGCAGAAAGTGGGATGAGGGGTGGAGAAAGAGGCAAGAGAAGTGAAGAATGAAGCAAACAGAGATGCAAAAAGGGGGAGCAGGGGTGGAGAAAGTAGCAAGAGTGGTGCAGAAAGATTCAAGAGAGGTGCAGAAGAAAGAAAGAGGGGTGCAAAAAGAGGGAAGAGGGTGCAGGAAGAGGCAAGAAGGGTGCAGAAAGAAGCAAGAGATGTGCAGGAAGAAACAACAGAAGTGCAGAAAGGAGGAACAGAGGTGCAGAAAGAGGCAACAGGGGGAAGAAAGAGGCAAGAGGGGTGGAGAAAGAAGCAAGAGAGCTGCCGAAAGAAACAAAAGAAGAGCAGAGTGAAGGAACCGAAATGCAGAAAGAGGCAAGAGGGTGCAAAAAGAGGGAAGAGGGTGCAGAAAGAGGTACAAAGGTTGCAGAAAGAAGGACAGAGATGCAGAAAGAAGCAAAGAAGTGCAGAAAGAAGCAACAGAGGTGCAGAAAGAGGCAAGAGGGGTACAAACAGAGGGAAGAGGGGTGCAGAAAGAGGCACTTGAGGGTGCAGAAAGAAGCAAGAGATGTTGCAGCAAGAAACAAAAGAAGTAGAGAAAGAAGGAACAGATTTGCAGAAAGAGGCAAGAGGGTGCAGAACAGAGGGAAGAGGGTGCAGAAAGAAGCACAAAGGTTGTAGAAAGAAGGGACAGAGGTGCAAAAAGAAGTAAGAGAAGTGCAGAAAGAAGCAACAGAGGTGCAGAAAGTGGGATGAGGGTGGATAAAGATTCAAAGAGAAGTGAAGAAAGAAGCAACAGAGATGCAAAAAGGGGGAACAGGGGTGGAGAAAGTAGCAAGAGTGGTGCTGAAAGAAGTAACAGAGGTGCAGAAAGAGGAAACAGGGGTGAAGAAAGAGGAAAGAGGGGTGGAGAAAGAGGCAAGGGGGTGCAGAAAGAAGCAAGAGAGCTGCCAAAAGAAACAAGAGAAGAGCAGAAAGAAGGAACAGAGGTGCAGAAAGAGGCAAGAGGGTGCAGAAAGAGGCAAAAGGGTGCAGAAATAAGCAAGAGGTGTAGAAAGAAGGAACAGAGGTGCAGAAAGAGGCAAGAGGAGTGCAGAAAGAGGGAAGAGGGGTGCAGAAAGAGGCACTAGGGGTGCAGAAAGAAGCAAGAGAGACGCAGAAAGGGAAAAGTGGGGTGGAGAAAGAGGAAAGAGGGATAAAGACAGAAGCAAGACAGGTGCAGAAAGAGGCAATAAGTGTAGAAATAAGGAACAGAGTTGCAGAAAGAGGCAACAGGGGTTCAGAAAGAGGGAAGTGGGGTGTGAAAGAGGTATGAGGGGTGAGATAAAGAAGCAAGAGGGGCACAGAAAGAAGCGAGAGTTGCAGAAAGAAACAAAAGAAGTACAGAAAGAAGGAACAGAGTTGCAGAAAGAGGCAAGAGGGGTGCAGAAAGAGGGAAGAGGGGTGCAGAAAGAAGCACAAAGGTTGTAGAAAGAAGGGACAGAGGTGCAGAAAGAAGCAAAAGAAGTGCAGAAAGAAGCAAAAGAGGTGCAGAAAGTGGGATGAGGGGTGGGTAAAGAGGCAAGAGAAGTGAAGAATGAAGCAACAGAGATGCAAAAAGGGGGAGCAGGGGTAGAGAAAGTAGCAAGAGTGGTGCAGAAAGATTCAAGAGAGGTGCAGAAGAAGAAAAGAGGGGTGCAAAAGAGGGAAGAGGTGCAGGAAGAGGCAAGAAGGGTGCAGAAAGAAGCAAGAGATGTGCAGGAAGAAACAACAGAAGTGCAGAAAGAAGGAACAGAGGTGCAGAAAGAGGCAACAGGGGGAAGAAAGAGGCAAGATGGGTGGAGAAGGAAGCAAGAGAGCTGCCGAAAGAAACAAAAGAAGAGCAGAAAGAAGGAACAGAGGTGCAGAAAGAGGCAAAAGGAGTGCAGAAAGAGGGAAGAGGGGTGCAGAAAGAGGCAAGAGGGATACAGAAAGAAGCAAGAGAGGTGCAGAAAGAAACAAAGGAAGTGTAGAAAGAAGGAAATGAGGTGCAGAAAGAGGCAAGAGGGGTGCAAAAAGAGGGAAGTGGGGTGTGAAAAAGGTACGAAGGGTGAGAGAAAGAAGTAAGAGGGGCACAGAAAGAAGCAAGAGAGTTGCAGAAAGAAACAAAAGAAGTACAGAAAGAAGGAACAGATTTGCAGAAAGAGGCAAGAGGGGTACAGAAAGAGGGAAGAGCGGTGCAGAAAGAGGTACAAAGGTTGCAGAAAGAAGGGACAGAGATGCAGAAAGAAGCAAGAGAAGTGCAGAAAGAAGCAACAGAGGTGCAGAAAGAGGCAAGAGGGGTGCAAACAGAGGGAAGAGGGGTACAGAAAGAGGCATGAGGGGTGCAGAAAGAAGCAAGAGATGTGCAGCAAGAAACAAAAGAAGTGCAGAAAGAAGGAACAGAGGTGCACAAAGAGGCAACAGGGGGACGAAAGAGGGAAGAGGGGTACAGAAAGAAGCACAAAGGTTGTGGAAAGAAGGGACAGAGGTGCAGCAAGTGGGATGAGGGATGGAGAAAGAGGCAAGAGAAGTGAAGAAAGAAGGAACAGAGATGCAAAAGGGGAGCAGGGGTGAGAAAGTAGCCAGGGTGGTGCAGAAAGATTCAAGAGAGTGCAGAAAGAAACAAAAGAAGAGCAGAAAGAAGGAACAGAGGTGCAGAAAGAGGCAAGAGGGGTGCAGAAAGAAACAAAAAAGTGCAGAAAGAAGCAACAGAGGTGCAGAAAGAGGCAAGAGGAGTGCAGAAAGAGGGAAGAGGGTGCAGAAAGAGGCACTAGGGTGCAGAAAGAAGCAAGAGAGGGCAGAAAGAAGCAAGAGAAGTGCATAAAGAAGCAACAGAGACGCAGAAAGGGAGAAGTGGGTGAGAAAGAGAAAGAGGGATACAGACAGAAGCAAGAGAGGTGCAGAAAGAGGCAATAAGTGTAGAAATAAGGAACAGAGTTGCAGAAAGAGGCAAGAGGGGTTCAGAAAGAGGGAAGTGGTGTGTGAAAGAAGTATGAGGGGTGAGAGAAAGAAGCAAGAGGGGAACAGACAGAAGCAAGAGTTGCAGAAAGAAACAAAAGAAGTACAGAAAGAAGACACAGAGTTGCAGAAAGAGGCAAGAGGGGTGCAGAAAGAGGGAAGAGGGGTGCAGAAAGAGGTACAAAGGTTGCAGAAAGAAGGGACAGAGATGCAGAAAGAGCAAGAGAATTGCAGAAAGAAGCAACAGAGGTGCAGAAAGAGGCAAGAGGGGTGCAAACAGAGGGAAGAGGGTACAGAAAGAGGCACTAGGGGCAGAAAGAAGCAAGAGATGTGCAGCAAGAAACAAAAGAAGTGCAGAAAGAAGGAACAGAGGTGCAAAAAGAGGCAACAGGGTTGAAGAAAGAGGGAAGAGGGTGCAGAAAGAAGCACAAAGGTTGCAGAAAGAAGGGACAGAGGTGCAGAAAGAAGCAAGAGAAGTGCAGAAAGAAGCAAAAGAGGTGCAGAAAGTGGGATGAGGGGTGGAGAAAGAGGCAAGAGAAGTGAAGAATGAAGCAACAGAGATGCAAAAAGGGGGAGCAGGTGGAGAAAGTAGCAAGAGTGGTGCAGAAAGATTCAAGAGAGGTGCAGAAGAAGAAAAGAGGGTGCAAAAAGAGGGAAGAGGGTGCAGGAAGAGGCAAGAAGGGTGCAGAAAGAAGCAAGAGATGTGCAGGAAGAAACAACAGAAGTGCAGAAAGAAGGAACAGAGGTGCAGAAAGAGGCAACAGGGGGAAGAAAGAGGCAAGAGGGGTGGAGAAAGAAGCAAGAGAGCTGCCGAAAGAAACAAAAGAAGAGCAGAAAGAAGGAACAGATGTGCAGAAAGAGGCAAGAGGGGTGCAGAAAGAAACAAAAAAAGTGCAGAAAGAAGCAACAGAGGTGCAGAAAGAGACAAAAGGAGTGCAGAAAGAGGGAAGAGGGGTGCAGAAAGAGGCAAGAGGGATACAGAAAGAAGCAAGAGAGGTGCAGAAAGAAACAAAAGAGGTGTAGAAAGAAGTAAATGAGGTGCAGAAAGAGGCAAGAGGGGTGCAAAAAGAGGGAAGTGGGGTATGAAAGAGGTACGAGGGGTGAAAGAAAGAAGTAAGAGGGGCACAGAAAGAAGCAAGAGAGTTGCAGAAAGAAACAAAAGAAGTAGCGAAAGAAGGAACAGATTTGCAGAAAGAGGCAAGAGGGGTACAGAAAGAGGGAAGAGCGGTGCAGAAAGAGGTACAAAGGTTGCAGAAAGAAGGGACAGAGATGCAGAAAGAAGCAAGAGAAGTGCAGAAAGAAGCAACAGAGGTGCAGAAAGAAACAAAAGAAGTGTAGAAAGAAGTAAATGAGGTGCAGAAAGAGGCAAGAGGGGTGCAAAAAGAGGGAAGTGGGGTATGAAAGAGGTACGAGGGGTGAGAGAAAGAAGTAAGAGGGGCACAGAAAGAAGCAAGAGAGTTGCAGAAAGAAACAAAAGAAGTAGAGAAAGAAGGAACAGATTTGCAGAAAGAGGCAAGAGGGGTGCAAACAGAGGGAAGAGGGGTGCAGAAAGAAGCACAAAGGTTGTAGAAAGAACGGACAGAGGTGCAAAAAGAAGTAAGAGAAGTGCAGAAAGAAGCAACAGAGGTGCAGAAAGTGGGATGAGGGGTGGAGAAAGAGGCAAAGAGAAGTGAAGAAAGAAGCAACAGAGATGCAAAAAGGGGGAACAGGGGTGGAGAAAGTAGCAAGAGTGGTGCAGAAAGATTCAAGAGAGTGCAGAAAGAGGAAAGAAGTGCAAAAGAGGAAGAGGTGCAGGAAGAGGCAAGAGAGGTGCAGAAAGAAGCAAGAGAGTGCAGAAAGAAACAACAGAAGTGCAGAAAGAAGCAACAGAGGTGCAGAAAGAGGCAACAGGGGTGAAGAAAGAGGGAAGAGGGTGCAGAAAGAGGCAAGAGGTGCAGAAAGAAGCAAGAGAGTGCAGAAAGAAGCAAGAGAAGGTAGCAGAACAGAGGCAAGAGAAGTGCAGAAAGAGGCAAGAGGTGCAGAAAGAAGCAAGAGGGGTAGAAAGAAGGAACAGAGGTGCAGAAAGAGGCAAGAGAGTGCAGAAAGAAGGAAGAGAGGTGCAGAAAGAGGCACTAGAGGTGCAGAAAGAAGCAAGAGAGACTGCAGAAAGGGAGAAGGGGTGCAGAAAGAGGAAAGAGGGATGAAAGACAGAAGCAAGAGAGGTGCAGAAAGAGGCAATAAGTGTAGAAAGAAGGAACAGAGTTGCAGAAAGAGGCAACAGGGGTTCAGAAAGAGGGAAGTAGGGTGCGAAAGAGGTATGAGGGTGAGATAAAGAAGCAAGAGGGCACAGAAAGAAGCAAGAGAGTTGCAGAAAGAAACAAAAGAAGTACAGAAAGAAGGAACAGAGTTGCAGAAAGAGGCAAGAGGGTGCAGAAAGAGGGAAGAGGGTGCAGAAAGAAGCACAAAGGTTGCAGAAAGAAGGGACAGAGGTGCAGAAAGAAGCAAGAGAAGTGCAGAAAGAAGCAAAAGAGGTGCAGAAAGTGGGATGAGGGGTGGAGTAAAGAGGCAAGAGAAGTGCAGAATGAAGCAACAGAGATGCAAAAAGGAGGAGCAGGTAGAGAAAGTAGCAAGAGTGGTGCAGAAAGATTCAAGAGAGGTGCAGAAAGAAGCAAGAGGGGTGCAGAAAGAGGGAAGAGGGTGCAGAAAGAGGCAAGAAGGGTGCAGAAAGAAGCAAGAGATGTGCAGAAAGAAACAACAGAAGTGCAGAAAGAAGGAACAGAGGTGCAGAAAGAGGCAACAGGGGGAAGAAAGAGGCAAGATGGGTGGAGAAGGAAGCAAGAGAGTGCAGAAAGAAACAAAAGAAGAGCAGAAAGAAGGAACAGAGGTGCAGAAAGAGGCAAAAGGAGTGCAGAAAGAGGGAAGAGGGTGCAGAAAGAGGCAAGAGGGATGCAGAAAGAAGCAAGAGAGGTGCAGAAAGAAACAAGAGAAGTGCAGAAAGAAGGAACATGAGGTGCAGAAAGAGGCAAGAGGGTGCAGAAAGAGGGAAGTGTGAGAAAGGCATGAGGCGAGAGAAAGAAGCAAGATGGCACAGAAAGAAGCAAGAGAGTTGCAGAAAGAAACAAAAGAAGTACAGAAAGAAGGAACAGATTTGCAGAAAGAGGCAAGAGGGGTACAGAAAGAGGGAAGAGCGGTGCAGAAAGAGGCACAAAGGTTGCAGAAAGAAGGGACAGAGATGCAGAAAGAAGCAAGAGAAGTGCAGAAAGAAGCAACAGAGGTGCAGAAAGAGGCAAGAGGGGTGCAAACAGAGGGAAGAGGGGTACAGAAAGAGGCATGAGGGGTGCAGAAAGAAGCAAGAGATGTGCAGCAAGAAACAAAAGAAGTGCAGAAAGAAGGAACAGAGGTGCACAAAGAGGCAACAGGGGACAGAAAGAGGAAGAGGGGTGCAGAAAGAAGCACAAAGGTTGTAGAAAGAAGGACAGAGGTGCAGCAAGTGGGATGAGGGATGGAGAGAAGAGACAAGAGAAGTGAAGAAAGAAGGAACAGAGATGCAAAAAGGGGAGCAGGGGTGAGAAAGTAGCAAGAGTGGTGCAGAAAGATTCAAGAGAGGTGCAGAAAGAAACAAAAGAAGATGCAGAAAGAAGGAACAGAGGTGCAGAAAGAGGCAAGAGGGGTGCAGAAAGAAACAAAAAAGTGCAGAAAGAAGCAACAGAGGTGCAGAAAGAGGCAAGAGGAGTGCAGAAAGAGGGAAGAGGGGTGCAGAAAGAGGCACTAGGTGCAGAAAGAAGCAAGAGAGGGCAGAAAGAAGCAAGAGAAGTGCATAAAGAAGCAACAGAGACGCAGAAAGGGAGAAGTGGAGGAGAAAGAGGAAAGAGGGATACAGACAGAAGCAAGAGAGGTGCAGAAAGAGGCAATAAGTGTAGAAATAAGGAACAGAGTTGCAGAAAGAGGCAAGAGGGGTTCAGAAAGAGGGAAGTGGTGGTGAAAGAAGCATGAGGGTGAGAGAAAGAAGCAAGAGGGGTACAGAACAGAAGCAAGAGTTGCAGAAAGAAACAAAAGAAGTACAGAAAGAAGACACAGAGTTGCAGAAAGAGGCAAGAGGTGCAGAAAGAGGGAAGAGGGGCAGAAAGAGGTACAAAGGTTGCAGAAAGAAGGACAGAGATGCAGAAAGAGCAAGAGAATTGCAGAAAGAAGCAACAGAGGTGCAGAAAGAGGCAAGAGGGGTGCAAACAGAGGGAAGAGAGGTACAGAAAGAGGCACTAGAGGTGCAGAAAGAAGCAAGAGATGTGCAGCAAGAAACAAAAGAAGTGCAGAAAGAAGCGAACAGAGGTGCAGAAAGAGGCAACAGAGGTTGAAGAAAGAGGGAAGAGGGTGCAGAAAGAAGCACAAGGTTGCAGAAAGAAGGGACAGAGGTGCAGAAAGAAGCAAGAGAAGTGCAGAAAGAAGCAAAAGAGGTGCAGAAAGTGGGATGAGGGGTGGAGAAAGAGGCAAGAGAAGTGAAGAATGAAGCAACAGAGATGCAAAAGGGGGAGCAGGGTGGAGAAAGTAGCAAGAGTGGTGCAGAAAGATTCAAGAGAGGTGCAGAAGAAGAAAGAGAGGTGCAAAAAGAGGGAAGAGGGGCAGGAAGAGGCAAGAAGGGTGCAGAAAGAAGCAAGAGATGTGCAGGAAGAAACAACAGAAGTGCAGAAAGAAGGAACAGAGGTGCAGAAAGAGGCAACAGGGGAAGAAAGAGGCAAGAGGTGGAGAAGGAAGCAAGAGAGCTGCTGAAAGAAACAAAGAAGACAGAAAGAAGGAACAGAGGTGCAGAAAGAGGCAAGAGGGTGCAGAAAGAAACAAAAAAGTGCAGAAAGAAGCAACAGAGGTGCAGAAAGAGGCAAAAGGAGTGCAGAAAGAGGGAAGAGGGGTGCAGAAAGAGGCAAGAGGGATACAGAAAGAAGCAAGAGAGGTGCAGAAAGAAACAAAGGAAGTGTAGAAAGAAGGAAATGAGGTGCAGAAAGAAAGAGGTGCAAAAGAGGAAGTGGGGTGTGAAAGAGGCAACGAAGGGTGAGAGAAAGAAGTAAGAGGGCACAGAAAGAAGCAAGAGAGTTGCAGAAAGAAACAAAAGAAGTACAGAAAGAAGGAACAGATTTGCAGAAAGAGGCAAGAGGGGTACAGAAAGAGGGAAGAGCGGTGCAGAAAGAGGTACAAAGGTTGCAGAAAGAAGGACAGAGATGCAGAAAGAAGCAAGAGAAGTGCAGAAAGAAGCAACAGAGGTGCAGAAAGAGGCAAGAGGGGTGCAAACAGAGGGAAGAGGGGTACAGAAAGAGGCACGAGAGGTGCAGAAAGAAGCAAGAGATGTGCAGAAAGAAACAAAAGAAGTGCAGAAAGAAGGAACAGAGGTGCAGAAAGAGGCAACAGGGGGACAGAAAGAGGGAAGAGGGGTACAGAAAGAAGCACAAAGGTTGTAGAAAGAAGGACAGAGGTGCAGCAAGGGGATGAGGGATGGAGAAAGAGGCAAGAGAAGTGAAGAAAGAAGGAACAGAGATGCAAAAGGGGGAGCAGGTGGAGAAAGTAGCCAGGGTGGTGCAGAAAGATTCAAGAGAGGCAGAAAGAAACAAAAGAAGTGCAGAAAGAAGGAACAGAGGTGCAGAAAGAGGCAAGAGGGGTGCAGAAAGAAACAAAAGAAGTGCAGAAAGAAGCAACAGAGGTGCAGAAAGAGGCAAGAGGAGTGCAGAAAGAGGGAAGAGGGTGCAGAAAGAGGCACTAGGTGCAGAAAGAAGCAAGAGAGGGCAGAAAGAAGCAAGAGAAGTGCATAAAGAAGCAACAGAGGTGCAGAAAGAGAGCAAGAGGGGTGCAGAAAGAGGCAAAGAGGGATACAGACAGAAGCAAGAGAGGTGCAGAAAGAGGCAATAGAGTGTAGAAAGAAGGAACAGAGTTGCAGAAAGAGGCAAGAGGGGTTCAGAAAGAGGAAGTAGGTGTAGAAAGAAGTATGAGGGGTGAGAGAAAGAAGCAAGAGGTACAGAAAGCAAGCAAGAGAGTGCAGAAAGAGACAAAAGAGGTACAGAAAGAAACAACAGAGTTGCAGAAAGAGGCAAGAGGGGTGCAGAAAGAGGAAGAGGGGTGCAGAAAGAGGTACAAAGGTTGCAGAAAGAAGGGACAGAGATGCAGAAAGAAGCAAGAGAAGTGCAGAAAGAGGCAACAGAGGTGCAGAAAGAGGCAAAGGGGTGCAAACAGAGGGAAGAGGGGTACAGAAAGAGGCACTAGGGGTGCAGAAAGAAGCAAGAGATGTGCAGCAAGAAACAAAAGAAGTGCAGAAAGAAGGAACAGAGGTGCAAAAAGAAGCAAGAGGGTTGCAGAAAGAGGGAAGAGGGTGCAGAAAGAAGCACAAAGGTTGCAGAAAGAGGGACAGAGTGCAGAAAGAAGCAAGAGAAGTGCAGAAAGAAGCAAAGAGAGTGCAGAAAGTGGGATGAGGGTGAGAAAGAGGCAAGAGAAGTGAAGAATGAAGCAACAGAGATGCAAAAAGGGGGAGCAGGGGTGGAGAAAGTAGCAAGAGTGGTGCAGAAAGATTCAAGAGAGGTGCAGAAGAAGAAAGAGGGTGCAAAAAGAGGGAAGAGGGTGCAGAAAGAGGCAAGAAGGGTGCAGAAAGAAGCAAGAGAGTGTGCAGAAGAAACAACAGAAGTGCAGAAAGAAGGAACAGAGGTGCAGAAAGAGGCAACAGGGGGAAGAAAGAGGCAAGAGGTGGAGAAAGAAGCAAGAGAGCGACAGAAAGAAACAAAAGAAGAGCAGAAAGAAGGAAACGAGATGCAGAAAGAGGCAAGAGGGTGCAGAAAGAGGGAAGAGGGTGCAGAAAGAGGCAAGAGGGTGCAGAAAGAAGCAACAGAGGTGCAGAAAGAAGCAAGAGAAGTGCAGAAAGAAGCAAGAGAGGTGCAGAAAGAGGCAAGAGGGTGCAGAAAGAGGGAAGAGGGATGCAGAAAGAGGCAACGAGAGGTACAGAAAGAAGCAAGAGAGGTGCAGAAAGAGGCAAAAGAAGTAGCAGAAAGAAGGCAACAGAGGTGCAGAAAGAGGCAAGAGGTGCAGAAAGAGGCAAGAGAGATGCAGAAAGAAGCACAAAGGTTGCAGAAAGAAGGGACAGAGGTGCAGAAAGAAGCAAGAGAAGTGCAGAAAGAAGCAACAGAGGTGCAGAAAGAAGCACAGAGAGCTGCAGAAAGAGGCAAAGAGGTGCAGAAAGAGGCAAGAGAGGTGCAAAAAGAGGGAAGAGGGGTACAGAAAGAGGCAAGAGGGGTGCAGAAAGAAGCAAGAGAGTGCAAGAAAGAAACAAGAGAAGTGCAGAAAGAAGGAACAGAGGTGCAGAAAGAGGCAACAGGGGACGCAAAGAGGCAAGAGGGGTGCAGAAAGAAGCACAAAGAGTTGTAGAAAGAAGGACAGAGGTGCAGCAAGTAGGATGAGGGATGAGAAAGAGGCAAGAGAAGTGCAGAAAGAAGCAACAGAGGTGCAGAAAGGGGACAGAGGTGCAGAAAGACAGGTGGACAGAAAGATGTCAAGAGAGGTGCAGAAAGAAGCAAAAGAAGATGCAGAAAGAATGGAACAGAGGTGCAGAAAGAGGCAAGAGGGGTGCAGAAAGAAACAAAGAAGTGCAGAAAGAAGCAACAGAGGTGCAGAAAGAAGCAAGAGAGTGCAGAAAGAGGAAGAGGGTGCAGAAAGAGGCAATAGAGTGCAGAAAGAAGCAAGAGAGGTGCAGAAAGAAGCAAGAGAAGTGCAGAAAGAAGCAACAGAGACGCAGAAAGGGAGAAGAGGGTGGAGAAAGAGGAAAGAGGTACAGACAGAAGCAAGAGAGGTGCAGAAAGAAGCAACAGAAGTGCAGAAAGAGGCAACAGAGTTGCAGAAAGAGGCAAGAGGGGTGCAGAAAGAGGCAAGAGGTGGTGAAAGAGAGCAAGAGGGTGCAGAAAGAGGCAAGAGAGGAGCAGAAAGAGAGCAAGAGTGGTGCAGAAAGAAGCAAAAGAAGTGCAGAAAGAAGCACAGAGTTGCAGAAAGAGGCAAGAGGGTGCAGAAAGAGGGAAGAGGGGCAGAAAGAGGACAAAGGTTGCAGAAAGAAGGGACAGAGATGCAGAAAGAGCAAGAGAAGTGCAGAAAGAAGCAACAGAGGTGCAGAAAGAGGCAAGAGGGGTGCAGAACAGAGGCAAGAGAGTGCAGAAAGAGGCAAGTAGGGGCAGAAAGAAGCAAGAGATGCAGCAAGAAACAAAAGAAGTGCAGAAAGAAGGAACAGAGGTGCAGAAAGAGGCAACGAGGTGCAGAAAGAGGCAAGAGAGGTGCAGAAAGAAGCAAAGAGGTGCAGAAAGAAGGCAACAGAGGTGCAGAAAGAAGCAAAGAGAAGCAGAAAGAAGCAAAAGAGGTGCAGAAAGTGGGATGAGGGGTGGAGAAAGAGGCAAGAGAAGTGAAGAATGAAGCAACAGAGAGTGCAAAAAGGGGAGCAGGGTGGAGAAAGTAGCAAGAGTGGTGCAGAAAGAGTCAAGAGAGGTGCAGAAGAAGCAAGAGAGGTGCAGAAAGAGGGAAGAGGGGTGCAGAAAGAGGCAAGAAGGGTGCAGAAAGAAGCAAGAGAGTGCAGGAAGAAACAACAGAAGTGCAGAAAGAAGGAACAGAGGTGCAGAAAGAGGCAACAGAGGGAAGAAAGAGGCAAAGAGGTGCAGAAAGAAGCAAGAGAGCTGCTGAAAGAAACAAGAGAAGACAGAAAGAAGGAACAGAGAGTGCAGAAAGAAAGAGGCAAGAGAACAGTACAGAAAGAAGCAAACAGAGGTGCAGAAAGAGACAAAAGGAGTGCAGAAAGAGGGAAGAGGGTGCAGAAAGAGGCAAGAGGGTACAGAAAGAAGCAAGAGAGGTGCAGAAAGAAACAAAGAGAGGTGCAGAAAGAAGGAAATGAGGTGCAGAAAGAGGCAAGAGGGTGCAAAAAGAGGAAGAGGGTGAAAGAGGCAGAAGGGTGAGAGAAAGAAGTAAGAGGTGCAGAAAGAAGCAAGAGAGTTGCAGAAAGAAACAAGAGAAGTAGCAGAAAGAAGGAACGAGATTTGCAGAAAGAGGCAAGAGGGGTACAGAAAGAGGAACGAGCAGAAGATGCAGAAAGGTGCAGAAAGAAGTGACAGAGGATGCAGAAAGCAAGAGAGGTACAGAAAGAAGCAACAGAGGTGCAGAAAGAAGCAAGAGAAGTGCAGAAAGAAGCAAAAGAGGTGCAGAAAGAGGCAAGAGGGTGCAGAAAGAGGAAGAGTGGGTGCAGAAAGAGGCAAGAGAGGTACAGAAAGAAGCAAGAGAGTGTGCAGAAAGAAACAAAAGAAGTAGCAGAAAGAAGGAACAGAGGTGCAGAAAGAGGCAAAGAGGGGTACAGAAAGAGGCAAGAGGGGTGCAGAAAGAAGTGCAAGTAGAGGGTGCAGAAAGAAGCAAGAGAAGTGCAGAAAGAAGCAACAGAGGTGCAGAAAGAGGCAAGAGGGTGGCAGAAAGAGGCAAGAGAAGTGACAGAAAGAAGCAACAGAGATGCAGAAAGAGGGAAGAGAGGTGCAGAAAGAAGCAAGAGTGGTGCAGAAAGATTCAAGAGAAGTGCAGAAAGAAGGCAAAGAGAGGTGCAGAAAGAGGCAAGAGGGGTGCAGAAAGAGGCAAGAGAGGTGCAGAAAGAAGCAAGAGAGGTGCAGAAAGAAACAAGAGAAGTGCAGAAAGAAGCAACAGAGGTGCAGAAAGAGGCAAGAGGGGTGCAGAAAGAGGAAGAGGGTACAGAAAGAGGCAAGTGGTGCAGAAAGAAGCAAGAGAGGTGCAGAAAGAAGCAAGAGAGAGTGCAGAAAGAAGCAAGAGAGGTGCAGAAAGAGGCAAGAGAGGTGCAGAAAGAAGCAAGAGAGGTGCAGAAAGAAGCAAGAGGTGCAGAAAGAAGCAAGAGAGGTGCAGAAAGAGTGCAAGAGTATGCAGAAAGAGGCAAGAGAGGTAGCAGAAAGAAGCAACAGAGGTGCAGAAAGAAGCAAGAGAGTGCAGAAAGAGGCAAGAGAGGTGCAGAAAGAGGCAAGAGGGGTGCAGAAAGAGGCAAGAGAGGTGCAGAAAGAAGCAAGAGAGGTGCAGAAAGAAGCAAGAGAGTTGCAGAAAGAGGCAACAGAGGTGCAGAAAGAGGCAAGAGGAGTGCAAAAGAGGGAAGAGGTGCAGAAAGAGGCAAGAGGGGCAGAAAGAAGCAAGAGATGTGCAGAAAGAAACAAGAGAAGTGCAGAAAGAAGGAACAGAGGTGCAGAAAGAGGCAAGAGGGGTGCAGAAAGAGGGAAGAGGGTGCAGAAAGAAGCACAAAGAGGTGCAGAAAGAAGCGACAGAGGTGCAGAAAGAAGCAAGAGAAGTGCAGAAAGAAGCAAAAGAGGTGCAGAAAGAGGCATGAGGGGTGCAGAAAGAGGCAAGAGAAGTGAAGAAAGAAGCAACAGAGATGCAAAAAGGGGAAGCAGGGGTGCAGAAAGAAGCAAGAGTGGTGCAGAAAGAGTCAAGAGAGGTGCAGAAGAAGAAAGAGGGTGCAGAAAGAGGAAAGAGGGTGCAGAAAGAGGCAAGAAAGGTGCAGAAAGAAGCAAGAGAAGTGCAGAAAGAAGCAACAGAAGTGCAGAAAGAAGGAACAGAGGTGCAGAAAGAGGCAAGAGGAGGTGCAAGAAAGAGGCAAGAGAGGTGCAGAAAGAAGCAAGAGAGTGCAGAAAGAAACAAAAGAAGTGCAGAAAGAAGGCAACGAGAGGTGCAGAAAGAGAGCAAGAGGGGTGCAGAAAGAGGCAAGAGGGTGCAGAAAGAGGCAAGAGAGGTGCAGAAAGAAACAAGAGAAGGTGCAGAAAGAAGCAAGATGAGGTGCAGAAAGAGGCAAGAGGGTGCAAAAGAGGCAAGTGGCAGAAAGAGGCAAGAGGTGCAGAAAGAGGCAAGAGAGGTACAGAAAGAAGCAAGAGAGTTGCAGAAAGAAACAAAAGAAGTAGCAGAAAGAAGGAACAGAGTTGCAGAAAGAGGCAAGAGAGGTACAGAAAGAGGCAAGAGAGGTGCAGAAAGAGGTACAAAGGTTGCAGAAAGAAGCGACAGAGATGCAGAAAGAAGCAAGAGAAGTGCAGAAAGAAGCAACAGAGGTGCAGAAAGATGCAGAGAGGGAGTGCAGAAAGAGGCAAGAGGGGTGCAGAAAGAGGCAAGAGAGTGCAGAAAGAAGTAAGAGAGGTGCAGAAAGAAGCAAGAGAGGTGCAGAAAGAAGCAACAGAGGTACAGAAAAGAGGCAACAGAGGTGCAGAAAGAGGCAAGAGGGTGCAGAAAGAGGGACAGAGGTTGCAGAAAGATAGTGACAAGAGGTGCAGCAAGAAGGATGAGGATGCAGAAAGAGAGCAAGAGAAGTGCAGAAAGAGGCAACAGAGGTGCAGAAAGAGGGAAGCAGGGGTGGCAGAAAGAGGCAAAGAGGTGCAGAAAGAAGCAACAGAGGTGCAGAAAGAAGCAAGAGAGTGCAGAAAGAAGCAAGAGAGGTGCAGAAAGAGGCAAGAGAGGTGCAGAAAGAGGCAAGCAGAGGTGCAGAAAGAGGCAAGAGAGTGCAGAAAGAGGCAAGAGAGGTGCAGAAAGAGAGCAATAGAGGTGCAGAAAGAAGCAAGAGAGGTGCAGAAAGAAGCAAGAGAAGTGCAGAAAGAAGCAACAGAGGTGCAGAAAGAGAGAAAGAGGAGTGCGAGAAAGAGGCAAGAGAGGTGCAGAAAGAGGCAAAGAGAGTGCAGAAAGTAGAACAAGAACAGAAGTGCAGAAAGAGGCAAGAGAGGTGCAGAAAGAGGCAAGAGGTGTAGAAAGAAGGAAGAGGGGTGGAGAAAGAAGCAAGAGGGGTGCAGAAAGAAGCAAGAGAGGTGCAGAAAGAAGCAAAAGAAGTGCAGAAAGAAGCAAACAGAGATGCAGAAAGAGGCAAGAGAGGTGCAGAAAGAGGCAAGAGGGGTGCAGAAAGAGGCAAGAGAGGTGCAGAAAGAGGGCAAGAGAGGTGCAGAAAGAAGCAAGAGAAGTGCAGAAAGAAGCAAACAGAGGTGCAGAAAGAGGCAAGAGAGGTGCAGAAAGAGGCAAGAGAGGTGCAGAAAGAGGCAAGAGAGGTGCAGAAAGAAGCAAGAGATGTGCAGAAAGAAACAACAGAAGTGCAGAAAGAAGAAACAGAGGTGCAGAAAGAGGCAAGAGGTGCAGAAAGAGGGAAGAGGGGTGCAGAAAGAAGCAAAAGGGTGCAGAAAGAAGCAACAGAGGTGCAGAAAGAAGCAAGAGAAGTGCAGAAAGAAGCAAGAGAGGTGCAGAAAGAGGCAAGAGGAGTGCAGAAAGAGGCAAGAGAGGTGCAGAAAGAAGCAACAGAGATGCAGAAAGAGGCAAGAGAGGTGCAGAAAGATAGCAAGAGTGGTGCAGAAAGATGCAAGAGAGTGCAGAAAGAAGCAAGAGAGGTGCAAAAAGAGGGAAGAGAGGTGCAGAAAGAGGCAAGAGAGGTGCAGAAAGAAGCAAGAGAGTGCAGAAAGAAACAACAGAAGTGCAGAAAGAAGGAACAGAGGTGCAGAAAGAGGCAAGAGAGGTGCAGAAAGATGGCAAGAGGGTGCAGAAAGAGGCAAGAGAGGTGCAGAAAGAAGCAAAGAAGAGCAGAAAGAGGAACAGAGGTGCAGAAAGAAGCAAGAGAGGTGCAGAAAGAAGCAAGAGAGTGCAGAAAGAGAAGTGCAGAAGCAGAGGTAGCAGAAAGAGGCAAGAGGGTGCAGAAAGAGGCAAGAGGGTACAGAAAGAAGCAAGAGAGGTGCAGAAAGAAGCAAAAGAAGTGCAGAAAGAAGCAAATGAGGTGCAGAAAGAGGCAAGAGGAGTAGCAGAAAGAGGCAAGAGGGGTGCAGAAAGAGGCAAGAGAGGTACAGAAAGAAGCAAGAGAGTGTGCAGAAAGAGGCAAGAGAAGTGCAGAAAGAAGGCATGCAGAGGTGCAGAAAGAGGCAAGAGAGGTGCAGAAAGAGGAAAGAGGGTGCAGAAAGAGGCACAGAGGGTGCAGAAAGAAGCAAGAGAGGTGCAGAAAGAAGCAAGAGAAGTGCAGAAAGAAGCAAACAGAGGTGCAGAAAGAGGCAAGAGGGGTGCAGAAAGAGGCAAGAGGGGTGCAGAAAGAGGCAACAGAGGTGCAGAAAGAAGCAAGAGAGTGCAGAAAGAAACAAAAGAAGTGCAGAAAGAAGGACAGAGGTGCAGCAAAGAGGCAAGAGGGGGCAGAAAGAGGGAAGAGGGGCAGAAAGAAGCAAGAGAGGTTGCAGAAAGAAGCAACAGAGGTGCAGCAAGAGGCAAGAGGGATGCAGAAAGAGGCAAGAGAGGTGAAGAAAGAAGGCAACAGAGATGCAGAAAGAGGGAACAGAGGTGCAGAAAGAAGCAAGAGTGGTGCAGAAAGAGGCAAGAGAGGTGCAGAAAGAAGCAAAAGAAGTAGCAGAAAGAAGGAACAGAGGTGCAGAAAGAGGCAAGAGAGGTGCAGAAAGAAAGCAAGAGAAGTGCAGAAAGAAGCAAACAGAGGTGCAGAAAGAGGCAAGAGGAGTGCAGAAAGAGGCAAGAGGGTGCAGAAAGAGGCAAGAGGTGCAGAAAGAAGCAAGAGAGGTGCAGAAAGAAGCAAGAGAAGTGCATGAAAGAAGCAAGCAGAGAGTGCAGAAAGAGGCAGAAGAGAGGTGCAGAAAGAGGAAAGAGGAGTACAGACAGAAGCTAAGAGAGGTGCAGAAAGAGGCAAGAGAGTGCAGAAATAAGGAACAGAGTAGTGCAGAAAGAGGCAAGAGAGGTGCAGAAAGAGGAAGAGGGGTGCAGAAAGAGGCATGAGGGGTGCAGAAAGAGGCAAGAGAGGTACAGAAAGAAGCAAGAGAGGTGCAGAAAGAGCAAAGATGAGCTGCAGAAAGAAGCAACAGAGGTGCAGAAAGAGGCAAGAGGGGGCAGAAAGAGGCAAGAGAGGTGCAGAAAGAGGCAACAGAGGTGCAGAAAGAAGGGACAGAGAGTGCAGAAAGAGCAAGAGAAGTGCAGAAAGAAGCAAGAGAGGTGCAGAAAGAGGCAAGAAGGGTGCAAAAAGAGGCAAGAGGGGTGCAGAAAGAGGCAATAGAGGTGCAGAAAGAAGCAAGAGAGGTGCAGCAAGAAGCAAAAGAAGTGCAGAAAGAAGCAACAGAGGTGCAGAAAGAGGCAACAGGGGTGCAGAAAGAGGCAAGAGGGTGCAGAAAGAGGCAAGAGGTGCAGAAAGAAGGAACAGAGGTGCAGAAAGAAGCAAGAGAAGTGCAGAAAGAGGCAAGAGAGGTGCAGAAAGTAGACGAGAGGTGCAGAAAGAGGCAAGAGAAGTGCAGAAAGAAGCAACAGAGATGCAGAAAGAGGCAAGAGGTGCAGAAAGAAGCAAGAGAGGTGCAGAAAGAAGCAAGAGAGGTGCAGAAAGAAGCAAGAGAGTGCAGAAAGAGGCAAGAGGGTGCAGAAGAGGCAAGAGAGTGCAGAAAGAAGCAAGAGAGTGTGCAGAAAGAAGCAACAGAAGTGCAGAAAGAGGCAACAGAGGTGCAGAAAGAGGCAAGAGGGGTGCAGAAAGAGGCAAGAGAGGTGCAGAAAGAAGCAAGAGAGGTGCAGAAAGAAACAAAAGAAGTGCAGAAAGAAGGAACAGAGTGCAAGAAAGAGGCAAAAGAGGTGCAGAAAGAGGGAAGAGAGGTGCAGAAAGAGGCAAGAGCGAGTGCAGAAAGTAAGCAAGAGAGGTGCAGAAAGAAGCAAGAGAAGTGCAGAAAGAAGCAACAGAGGTGCAGAAAGAGGCAAGAGGGTACAGAAAGAGGGAAGAGGGGTGCAGAAAGAGGCAAGAGGGTGCAGAAAGAAGCAAGAGAGTGCAGAAAGAAGCAAGAGAAGTGCAGAAAGAAGGCAACAGAGGTGCAGAAAGAGGCAAGAGGGGTGCAGAAAGAGGGAAGAGAGGTGCAGAAAGAAGCACAGAGGTTGCAGAAAGAAGGCACAGAGGTGCAGAAAGAAGCAAGAGAAGTGCAGAAAGAAGCAACAGAGTGCAGAAAGACAGAGAGGTGCAGAAAGATGCAGCAAGAGGAGTGCAGAAAGAAGCAGAGAGTGCAGAAAGAGGCGAAGAGAGGTGCAGAAAGAGGCAAGAGAGGTGCAGAAAGAAGCAAGAGAGGTGCAGAAAGAAGCAACAGAGGTGCAGAAAGAGGCAAGAGAGGTGCAGAAAGAGGCAAGGGAAGTGCAGAAAGAAGCAAGAGAGCTGCAGAAAGAAGCAAGAGAAGTGCAGAAAGAAGGAACAGAGTGCAGAAAGAGGCAAGAGGGGTGCAGAAAGAGGCAAGAGAGGTGCAGAAAGAAGCAAGAGGTGCAGAAAGAAGCAACAGAGGTGCAGAAAGAGGCAAGAGGAGTGCAGAAAGAGGAAGAGAGGTGCAGAAAGAGGCAATAGAGGTGCAGAAAGAAGCAAGAGAGGTGCAGAAAGGGCAAGAGAAGTGGAGAAAGAGGACAGAGAGATTGCAAGAAAGAAGCAAGAGAGGTGCAGAAAGAGGCAAGAGAAGTGCAGAAAGAAGTGCAACAGAGGTGCAGAAAGAGGCAAGAGGGGTGCAGAGAGAAGAGGCAAGAGGATGAGGCAGAAAGAAGCAAGAGGGGTACAGAAAGAAGCAAGAGAGGTGCAGAAAGAAACAAGAGAAGTACAGAAAGAAGCAACAGAGGTGCAGAAAGAGGCAAGAGAGGTGCAGAAAGAGGGAAGAGAGGTGCAGAAAGAGGCAAGAGAGTGCAGAAAGAAGGCAGACAGAGGTGCAGAAAGAAGCAAAGAGAAGTGCAGAAAGAAGCAAGAGAGGTGCAGAAAGAGGACAGAGGGGTGCAGAAAGAGGCAAGAGAAGTGCAGAAAGAAGCAACAGAGATGCAGAAAGGGAACAGAGGTGCAGAAAGAGCAAGAGGGTGCAGAAAGAGGCAAGAGAGGTGCAGAAAGAAGCAAAGAGAGTGCAGAAAGAGTGAAGAGGGTGCAGAAAGAGGCAAGAGAGGTGCAGAAAGAGGCAAGAGATGTGCAGGAAGAAACAAGAGAAGTGCAGAAAGAAGGAACAGAGGTGCAGAAAGAGGCAACAGGGGTGACAGAAAGAGGCAAGATGAAGTGCAGAAAGAAGCAAGAGAGTGCAGAAAGAAACAAGAGAAGTAGCAGAAAGAAGGAACAGAGTGCAGAAAGAGGCAAAAGGAGTGCAGAAAGAGGCAAGAGGGTGCAGAAAGAGGCAAGAGGGATGCAGAAAGAAGCAAGAGAGGTGCAGAAAGAAGCAAGAGAAGTGCAGAAAGAAGGCAATGAGGTGCAGAAAGAGGCAAGAGAGTGCAAAAAGAGGCAAGAGGAGTGCAGAAAGAGCAAGAGATGCAGAAAGAGGCAAGAGTGGCAGAAAGAGGCAAGAGGGTGCAGAAAGAAACAAAGAGAAGTACAGAAAGAAGGAAAAGAGGTGCAGAAAGAGGCAAGAGGGGTACAGAAAGAGGGAAGAGAGGTGCAGAAAGAGGCACAGAGGTGTGCAGAAAGAGGCAAGAGATGCAGAAAGAAGCAAGAGAAGTGCAGAAAGAAGCAACAGAGGTGCAGAAAGAGGCAAGAGAGGTGCAGAAAGAGGCAAGAGAGGTGCAGAAAGAGGCAATAGAGGTGCAGAAAGAAGCAAGAGAGGTGCAGAAAGAAGCAAGAGAAGGTGCAGAAAGAAGCAACAGAGGTGCAAGAAAGAGGCAAGAGGGGACAGAAAGAGGCAAGAGGGGTGCAGAAAGAAGCACAGAGGTGCAGAAAGAGGAAGAGCAGACAAGAGAAGAGAGTGGCAGAAAGAGGCAAGAGAAGTGCAGAAAGAGGCAAGAGAGGTGCAGAAAGAGGCAAGAGGGGTGCAGAAAGTAGGCAAGAGAGGTGCAGAAAGAAGCAAGAGAGGTGCAGAAAGAAGCAAGAGAAGTGCAGAAAGAAGGAACAGAGGTGCAGAAAGAGGCAAGAGGGGTGCAGAAAGAAACAAAAGAAGTGCAGAAAGAAGCAACAGAGGTGCAGAAAGAGGCAAGAGGAGTGCAGAAAGAGGCAAGAGAGGTGCAGAAAGAGGCACAGAGGTGCAGAAAGAAGCAAGAGAGGTGCAGAAAGAGGCAAGAGAAGTGCAGAAAGAAGCAACAGAGGTGCAGAAAGGAGAAGTAGGGTGCAGAAAGAGTGAAGAGGGATACAGAAAGAAGCAAGAGAGGTGCAGAAAGAGGCAATAGAGTGTAGAAAGAAGGAACAGAGGTGCAGAAAGAGGCAAGAGAGGTGCAGAAAGAGGGAAGTAGGAGTGCAGAAAGAAGCAAGAGAGGTGAAGAAAGAGGCAAGAGGGGTGCAGAAAGAAGCAACAGAGGTGCAGAAAGAAGCAAAAGAAGTGCAGAAAGAAGCAACAGAGGTGCAGAAAGAGGCAAGAGGGGTGCAGAAAGAGGCAAGAGGGGTGCAGAAAGAGGCAAGAGAGGTGCAGAAAGAAGGAACAGAGGTGCAGAAAGAAGCAAGAGAAGTGCAGAAAGAAGCAACAGAGGTGCAGAAAGAGGCAAGAGAGGCAGCAGAGGAAGAGGCAAGAGAGGTACGAGGGTGCAGAAAGAGGCAAGAGATGTGCAGAAAGAAGCAAGAGAAGTGCAGAAAGAAGCAACAGAGGTGCAGAAAGAGGCAACAGGGTGAAGAAAGAGGCAAGAGGTGCAGAAAGAAGCACAATAGAGGTGCAGAAAGAAGCAACAGAGGTGCAGAAAGAAGCAAGAGAAGTGCAGAAAGAAGCAAAAGAGGTGCAGAAAGCAGGAAGAGGGGTGCAGAAAGAGGCAAGAGAGGTGCAGAAAGAAGCAACAGAGATGCAGAAAGGGAAGCAGGTGAGAAAGCAAGAGGGTGCAGAAAGAAGCAAGAGAGGTGCAGAAAGAAGCAAGAGAGGTGCAGAAAGAGGCAAGAGGTGCAGAAAGAGGCAAGAAGGGTGCAGAAAGAAGCAAGAGAGGTGCAGAAAGAAGCAACAGAGGTGCAGAAAGAAGGCAACAGAGGTGCAGAAAGAGGCAAGAGAGGTGCAGAAAGAAGCAAGAGGAGGTGCAGAAAGAAGCAAGAGAGGTGCAGAAAGAAACAAGAGAAGAGGCAGAAAGAAGTGAAACAGAGGTGCAGAAAGAGGCAAGAGAGGTGCAGAAAGAAGCAAGAGAAGTGCAGAAAGAAGCAATAGAAGTGCTGAAAGAGGCAAGAGGGGTGCAGAAAGAAACAAGAGAGGTACAGAAAGAGGCAAGAGGGATACAGAAAGAAGCAAGAGAGGTGCAGAAAGAAGCAAGAGAGGTGCAGAAAGAAGCAAAAGAGGTGCAGAAAGAGGCAAGAGGTGCAGAAAGAGGCAAGAGGGCATAGAAAGAAGCGAACGAGAGGTGACAGAAAGAAGCAAGAGAGGTGCAGAAAGAAGCAAGAGAGGTGCAGAAAGAAACAAAAGAAGTAGCAGAAAGAAGGAACAGAGTGCAGAAAGAGGCAAGAGAGGTACAGAAAGAGGGAAGAGCGGTGCAGAAAGAGGCACAAAGAGTGCAGAAAGAAGGACAGAGATGCAGAAAGAAGCAAGAGAAGTGCAGAAAGAAGCAACAGAGGTGCAGAAAGAAGCAAGAGAAGTGCAGAAAGAAGCAAGATGAGGTGCAGAAAGAAGCAAGAGAGGTGCAGAAAGAAGGAAGAGGGGTGCAGAAAGAGGCAAGAGAGGTGCAGAAAGAAGTAAGAGAGGTGCAGAAAGAAGCAAGAGAGGTGCAGAAAGAGACAAGAGAAGTGCAGAAAGAAGGAACAGAGGTGCAGAAAGAGGCAAGAGGGGTGCAGAACAGAGGGAAGAGAGGTGCAGAAAGAAGCAAAGAGGTGCAGAAAGAAGGACAGAGGTGCAGAAAGAAGCAAGAGAAGTGCAGAAAGAAGCAACAGAGGTGCAGAAAGGGATGAGAGGTGGAGAAAGAGGCAAAGAGAAGTGCAGAAAGAAGCAACAGAGATGCAAAGAAGAGGGAAACAGAGGTGCAGAAAGTAGCAAGAGTGGTGCAGAAAGATGCAAGAGAGGAGCAGAAAGAGGTAAGAGAGGAGCAGAAAGAGGCAAGTGAGGTGCAAAAAGAGGCAAGAGAGCTGCAGAAAGAGGCAAGAGAGGTACAGAAAAAAGCAACAGAGGTGCAGAAAGAAGCAACAGAGGTGCAGAAAGAGGCAAGAGAGGTGCAGAAAGAGGCAAGAGAGGTGCAGAAAGAGGCAAGAGAGTGCAGAAAGAGCAAGAGAGGTGCAGAAAGAAGCAAGAGAAGATGCAGAAAGAAGCAACAGAGGTGCAGAAAGAGGCAAGAGGGGTGCAGAAAGAGGCAAGAGGTGCAGAAAGAGGCAAGAGGTGTAGAAAGAAGGAACAGAGGTGCAGAAAGAGGCAAGAGGAGTGCAGAAAGAGGGAAGAGAGGTGCAGAAAGAGGCAACTAGAGGTGCAGAAAGAAGCAAGAGAGATGCAGAAAGAGAGCAAGAGAAGTGCAGAAAAGAGAGCAAGAGAGGTGCAGAAAGAGGCAAGAGAGTGCAGAAAGATGAACAGAGTTGCAGAAAGAGGCAACAGGGGTGCAGAAAGAGGGAAGAGGGTGCAGAAAGAGGCAATAGAGGTGCAGAAAGAAGCAAGAGGGGCACAGAAAGAAGCGAGAGTGCAGAAAGAAGCAAAAGAAGTGCAGAAAGAAGGAACAGAGGTGCAGAAAGAGGCAAGAGGGGTGCAGAAAGAGGCAAGAGGGGTGCAGAAAGAAGCACAAAGGTGCAGAAAGAAGGACAGAGGTGCAGAAAGAAGCAAAAGAAGTGCAGAAAGAAGCAAGAGAGGTGCAGAAAGAGGCAAGAGAGGTGCAGAAAGAGGCAAGAGAAGTGCAGAAAGAAGCAACAGAGATGCAGAAAGGAGGAGCAGAGGTAGAGAAAGTAGCAAGAGAGGTGCAGAAAGATGCAAGAGAGGTGCAGAAAGAAGAAAAGAGGGTGCAGAAAGAGGCAAGAGGTGCAGAAAGAGGCAAGAGAGGTGCAGAAAGAAGCAAGAGAGTGCAGGAAGAAACAACAGAAGTGCAGAAAGAAGGAACAGAGGTGCAGAAAGAGGCAACAGGGGTGAAGAAAGAGGCAAGAGGGTGCAGAAAGAAGCAAGAGAGGTGCAGAAAGAAGCAAAAGAAGTGCAGAAAGAAGGCAACAGAGGTGCAGAAAGAGGCAAGAGGAGTGCAGAAAGAGGGAAGAGGTGCAGAAAGAGGCAAGAGGGGTGCAGAAAGAAGCAAGAGAGTGCAGAAAGAAGCAAAAGAAGTGCAGAAAGAAGCAAATGAGGTGCAGAAAGAGGCAAGAGGGTGCAGAAAGAGGCAAGTAGAGGCAGAGAGATGCAGATAGAAAGAGGCAAGAGGGGTGCAGAAAGAAGCAAGAGAGGTGCAGAAAGAAGCAAGAGAAGTGCAGAAAGAAGGAAACAGATGTGCAGAAAGAGGCAAGAGGGGTGCAGAAAGAGGCAAGAGAGGTGCAGAAAGAGGCACAGAGGTGCAGAAAGAAGGCACAGAGATGCAGAAAGAAGCAAGAGAAGTGCAGAAAGAAGCAACAGAGGTGCAGAAAGAGGCAAGAGAGGTGCAGAACAGAGGGAAGAGGGGTGCAGAAAGAGGCAAGAGAGGTGCAGAAAGAAGCAAGAGATGTGCAGAAAGAAACAAGAGAAGTGCAGAAAGAAGGAACAGAGGTGCAGAAAGAGGCAAGAGGGGTGCAGAAAGAGGGAAGAGGTGCAGAAAGAAGCACAAGAGGTGCAGAAAGAAGGCAACAGAGAGGTGCAGAAAGTAGGATGAGGGATGCAGAAAGAGGCAAGAGAAGTGCAGAAAGAATGAACAGAGATGCAGAAAGAGGAAGAGGGGTGCAGAAAGAGTGCAAGAGAGGTGCAGAAAGATGCAAGAGAGGTGCAGAAAGAAGCAAAAGAAGTGCAGAAAGAAGCAACAGAGGTGCAGAAAGAGGCAAGAGAGGTGCAGAAAGAAGCAAAGAAGTGCAGAAAGAAGCAACAGAGGTGCAGAAAGAGGCAAGAGGAGTGCAGAAAGAGGCAAGAGGGGTGCAGAAAGAGGCAAGAGAGTGCAGAAAGAAGCAAGAGAGGTGCAGAAAGAAGCAAGAGAAGTGCAGAAAGAAGCAACAGAGGTGCAGAAAGGAGCAAGAGGGTGCAGAAAGAGGCAAGAGGGATACAGACAGAAGCAAGAGAGGTGCAGAAAGAGGCAATAGAGTGCAGAAAGAAGGAACAGAGGTGCAGAAAGAGGCAAGAGAGGTTCAGAAAGAGGCAAGAGATGTGCAGAAAGAAGCAGAGAGGTGAGAGAAAGAAGCAAGAGAGGTGCAGAACAGAAGCAAGAGGTGCAGAAAGAAGCAAAGAAGTACAGAAAGAAGCAACAGAGGTGCAGAAAGAGGCAAGAGAGGTGCAGAAAGAGGGAAGAGGGTGCAGAAAGAGGCACAGAGGGTGCAGAAAGAAGCGACAGAGATGCAGAAAGAGCAAGAGAAGTGCAGAAAGAAGCAACAGAGGTGCAGAAAGAGGCAAGAGAGGTGCAAACAGAGTGAAGAGGGTACAGAAAGAGGCAAGAGGAGTGCAGAAAGAAGCAAGAGAGGTGCAGCAAGAAACAAGAGAAGTGCAGAAAGAAGCAACAGAGGTGCAGAAAGAGGCAAGAGGTTGCAGAAAGAGGCAAGAGGGTGCAGAAAGAAGCAACAGAGGTGCAGAAAGAAGGACAGAGGTGCAGAAAGAAGCAAGAGAAGTGCAGAAAGAAGCAAAAGAGGTGCAGAAAGTGGGAAGAGGGGTGCAGAAAGAGGCAAGAGAAGTGCAGAATGAAGCAACAGAGATGCAAAAAGGGGAGCAGGTGCAGAAAGAGGCAAGAGTGGTGCAGAAAGATGCAAGAGAGGTGCAGAAAGAAGCAAGAGAGGTGCAGAAAGAGGCAAGAGGGTGCAGAAAGAGGCAAGAGAGGTGCAGAAAGAAGCAAGAGAGGTGCAGAAAGAAGCAAGAGAAGTGCAGAAAGAAGGAACAGAGGTGCAGAAAGAGGCAAGAGGGTGAAGAAAGAGGCAAGAGGGGGCAGAAAGAAGCAAGAGAGTGCAGAAAGAAACAAAAGAAGTGCAGAAAGAAGCAACAGATGTGCAGAAAGAAGCAAGAGGAGTGCAGAAAGAAGCAAGAGAAGTGCAGAAAGAAGCAAACAGAGGTGCAGAAAGAGGCAAGAGGAGTGCAGAAAGAGGAAGAGAGGTGCAGAAAGAGGCAAGAGGGATGCAGAAAGAAGCAAGAGAGGTGCAGAAAGAAACAAAAGAGGTGCAGAAAGAAGTAACATGAGGTGCAGAAAGAGGCAAGAGAGGTGCAAAAGAGGCAAGGGTAGTAGAAAGAGGCAAGAGGGGTGACAGAAAGAAGCAAGAGAGGTGCAGAAAGAAGCAAGAGAGGTGCAGAAAGAAACAAGAGAAGTAGCAGAAAGAAGGCAACAGATTTGCAGAAAGAGGCAAGAGGGTGCAGAAAGAGGGAAGAGCAAGTGCAGAAAGAGGCAAGAAAGGTGCAGAAAAAAGCAAAAGAGTTGCAGTAAGAAGCAAAGGAGGTGCAGAAAGAGGCAACAGAAGTGCAGGAAGAGACAAGAGAAGTGCAGAAAGAAGCAAAGAGGTGCAGAAAGAGGCAAGAGAGGTGCAGAAAGAGGCAAGAGAGGTGCAGAAAGAGGCAAGAGGGTGAGAGAAAGAGAGCAAGAGAGGTGCAGAAAGAAGCAAGAGAGTTGCAGAAAGAAGCAAAAGAAGTAGCAGAAAGAAGCAACAGAGGTGCAGAAAGAGGCAAGAGGGTGCAAGAAAGAGGCAAGAGAGGTGCAGAAAGAAGCAACAGAGGTGCAGAAAGAAGGCAAGAGAGGTGCAGAAAGAAGCAAGAGAAGTGCAGAAAGAAGCAACAGAGGTGCAGAAAGAGGCAAGAGGGTGCAGAAAGAGGCAAGAGAGGTGCAGAAAGAAGCAAGAGAGGTGCAGAAAGAGGCAACAGAGGTGCAGAAAGTAGCAAGAGGGTGCAGAAAGAAGCAAGAGAAGTGCAGAAAGAGGAACAGAGATGCAAAAGAGGTAAGAGTGCAGAAAGAGGCAAGAGGTGCAGAAAGAAGCAAGAGAGGTGCAGAAAGAAACAACAGAAGTAAAGAAACAAGCAACAGAGACGCAGAAAGAGGCAAGAGGGGTGCAGAAAGAGAAAAGAGAGGAGCAGAAAGAGGCAAGAGAGTTGTAGAAACAGGCAAGAGAGTGCAGAAAGAAGCAAGAGAAGTGCAGAAAGAAGCAACAGTTGTGCAGAAAGAGGCAAGAGGGTGCAGAAAGAGGCAAGAGAGGTGCAGAAAGAAGCAAGAGAGTGTAGAAAGAAGCAACAGAGGTGCAGAAAGAGGCAAGAGGAGTGCAGAAAGAGGGAAGAGGGTGCAGAAAGAGGCAAGAGGTGCAGAAAGAGGCAAGAGAGTGCAGAAAGAGGCAAGAGGGTGCAGAAAGAGGCAAGAGGGTACAGAAAGAAGCAAGAGAGGTGCAGAAAGAGGCAAGAGAGTGCAGAAAGAAGCAACAGAGGTGCAGAAAGAGGCAAGAGGGGTGCAGAAAGAGGCAAGAGAGGTGCAGAAAGAGGCAACAGAGGTGCAGAAAGAGGCAAGAGGGTGCAGAAAGAAGCAAGAGAGGTGCAGAAAGAAGCAAGAGAGGTGCAGAAAGAAGGAACAGAGGTGCAGAAAGAGGCAAGAGAGGTGCAGAAAGAGGCAAGAGAGGTGCAGAAAGAGGCAAAGAGGTGCAGAAAGAGGCAAGAGGTGCAGAAAGAAGCAAGAGAAGTGCAGAAAGAAGCAACAGAGGTGCAGAAAGAGGCAAGAGGGTGCAGAAAGAGGCAAGAGAAGTGCAGAAAGAAGCAACAGAGATGTAGAAAGAGACAGAGTGCAGAAAGTAGCAAGAGAGGTGCAGAAAGAAGCAAGAGAGTGCAGAAAGAAGCAAAAGAGGTGCAGAAAGAGGCAAGAGGGTGCAGAAAGAGGCAAGAGAGGTGCAGAAAGAAGCAAGAGAGGTGCAGAAAGAAGCAACAGAAGTGCAGAAAGAAGCAACAGAGGTGCAGAAAGATGCAAGAGGGGTGCAGAAAGAGGTAACAGGGGTGTAGAAAGAAGCAAGAGAGGTGCAGAAAGAAGCAAGAGAAGTGCAGAAAGAACCAACAGAGGTGGAGAAAGACGCAAGAGGGGTGCAGAAAGAGGCAAGAGAACTGCATAAAGAGGCAAGAGAGATGCAGAAAGAAGCAAGAGAGGTGCAGAAAGAAGCAAGAGAAGTGCAGAAAGAAGCAACAGAGGTGCAGAAAGAGGCAAGAGGGTGCAAAGAGGAAGAGGGCAAAAGGCAGAGGTGCAGAAAGAAGCAAGAGAGGTGCAGAAAGAAGCAAGAGAGGTGCAGAAAGAAGCAAGAGAGGTGCAGAAAGAAGCAACAGAGGTGCAGAAAGAGGCAAGAGGGGTGCAGAAAGAGGCACAAGAGAGTGCAGAAAGAAGCAAGACAGGTGCAGAAAGAGGCAAGAGAAGTGCAGAAAGAAGCAAGAGAGGTGCAGAAAGAGGCAAGAGAGGTGCAGAAAGAGGCAAGAGAGTGCAGAAAGAGGCAAGAGAGGTGCAGAAAGAAGCAAGAGAGTGCAGAAAGAAACAAGAGAAGTGCAGAAAGAAGGCAACAGAGGTGCAGAAAGAGGCAACAGAGGTGCAGAAAGAGGAAGAGGGTACAGAAAGAGGCAAGAGGGGTGCAGAAAGAAGCAAGAGAGGTGCAGAAAGAGGCAAGAGAAGTGCAGAAAGAAGGCAACAGAGGTGCAGAAAGAGGCAAGAGAGGTGCAGAAAGAGGCAAGAGAGGTGCAGAAAGAGGCAAGAGAGTGCAGAAAGAAACAAGAGAAGTGCAGAAAGAAGGCAACAGAGGTGCAGAAAGAGGCAAGAGAGGTGCAGAAAGAAGCAAGAGAAGTGCAGAAAGAAGCAACAGAGGTGCAGAAAGAGGCAAGAGAAGTGCAGAAAGAGGCAAGAGAGGTGCAGAAAGAGGCAAGAGAGGTGCAGAAAGAAGCAAGAGAGGTGCAGAAAGAAGCAAGAGAAGTGCAGAAAGAAGCAAGAGAGGTGCAGAAAGAGAGCAAGAGGGTGCAGAAAGAGGCAAGAGAGATACAGAAAGAAGCAAGAGAGGTGCAGAAAGAGGCAAGAGAAGTGCAGAAAGAAGCAACAGAGGTGCAGAAAGAGGCAAGAGAGGTGCAGAAAGAGGAAGAGAGTGTGCAGAAAGAAGCAAGAGAGGTGCAGAAAGAGGCAAGAGAGGTGCAGAAAGAAGCAAGAGAGTGCAGAAAGAAACAAGAGAAGTGCAGAAAGAAGCAACAGAGGTGCAGAAAGAGGCAAGAGAGGTGCAGAAAGAGGCAAGAGAGGTGCAGAAAGAGGCAAAGAGGTGCAGAAAGAAGGCAAGAGAGTGCAGAAAGAAGCAAGAGAAGTGCAGAAAGAAGCAACAGAGGTGCAGAAAGAGGCAAGAGGAGTGCAGAAAGAGGCAAGAGGGTGCAGAAAGAGGCAAGAGGGTGCAGAAAGAAGCAAGAGAGGTGCAGAAAGAAGCAAGAGAAGTGCAGAAAGAGGCAAGAGAGGTGCAGAAAGAGGCAAGAGAGGTGCAGAAAGAGGCAAGAGGGTGCAGAAAGAGGCAAGAGAGGTGCAGAAAGAAGGAACAGAGGTGCAGAAAGAAGCAAGAGAGGTGCAGAAAGAAGCAAGAGAGGTGCAGAAAGAGGCAAGAGGGGTGCAGAAAGAGGCAAGAGAAGTGCAGAAAGAAGCAACAGAGGTGCAGAAAGAGGAAGAAGTGCAGAAAGAGCAAGAGGGTGCAGAAAGAGGCAAGAGAGGTGCAGAAAGAAGCAAGAGAGGTGCAGAAAGAGGGAAGAGAGGTGCAGAAAGAGGCAAGAGAGGTGCAGAAAGAAGCAAGAGAGGTGCAGAAAGAAAGCAAGAGAAGTGCAGAAAGAAGCAAACAGAGGTGCAGAAAGAGGCAAGAGAGGTGCAGAAAGAGGCAAGAGAGGTGCAGAAAGAAGCAAGAGAGGTGCAGAAAGAAGCAAGAGAAGTGCAGAAAGAAGGCAACAGAGGTGCAGAAAGAGGCAAGAGAGGTGCAGAAAGAGGCAAGAGAAGTGCAGAAAGAAGCAACAGAGGTGCAGAAAGAGGCAAGAGGAGTGCAGAAAGAGGCAAGAGAGGTGCAGAAAGAGGCAAGAGAGGTGCAGAAAGAGGCAAGAGAGGTGCAGAAAGAAGCAACAGAGGTGCAGAAAGAGGCAAGAGAGGTGCAGAAAGAGGCAAGAGAGGTGCAGAAAGAGGCAAGAGGTGCAGAAAGAGGCAAGAGAGGTGCAGAAAGAGGCAAGAGAGGTGCAGAAAGAAGCAAGAGAGGTGCAGAAAGAAGCAAGAGAAGTGCAGAAAAAAGCAACAGAGGTGCAGAAAGAGGCAAGAGAAGTGCAGAAAGAAGTAACAGGGGTGCAGAAAGAGGCAACAGAGGTGCAGAAAGAAGCAAGAGAGGTGCAGAAAGAAGCAAGAGAAGTGCAGAAAGAAGCAAGAGAGGTGCAGAAAGAGGCAAGAGAAGTAGCAGAAAGAGGCAAGAGAGGTGCAGAAAGAGGCAAGAGAGGTGCAGAAAGAGGCAAGAGAAGTGCAGAAAGAGGCAAGAGAGGTGAGAGAAAGAAGCAAGAGAGGTGCAGAAAGAAGCAAGAGAGGTGCAGAAAGAAGCAAGAGAAGTGCAGAAAGAAGCAACAGAGGTGCAGAAAGAGGCAATAGAGGTGCAGAAAGAGGCAAGAGAGGTGCAGAAAGAGGCACGAGAGGTGCAGAAAGAGGCAAGAGAGGTGCAGAAAGAAGCAACAGAGGTGCAGAAAGAGGCAAGAGAGGTGCAGAAAGAGGCAAGAGAGGTACAGAAAGAGGCAAGAGAGGTGCAGAAAGAAGCAAGAGAGGTGCAGAAAGAAGGCAACAGAGGTGCAGAAAGAGGCAAGAGAGGTGCAGAAAGAGGCAAGAGAAGTGCAGAAAGAAGCAACAGAGGTAGCAGAAAGAGGCAAGAGATGGTGCAGAAAGAGGCAAGAGAAGTGCAGAAAGAAGCAAGAGAAGTGCAGAAAGAGTGAACAGAGGTGCAGAAAGAGGCAAGAGGGGTGCAGAAAGAGGCAAGAGAGGTGCAGAAAGAGTCAACAGAGGTGCAGAAAGAAGCAAGAGAGGTGCAGAAAGAAGCAAGAGAAGTGCAGAAAGAAGCAACAGAGGTGCAGAAAGAGGCAAGAGGGTGCAGAAAGAGGCAAGAGAAGTGCAGAAAGAGGCAAGAGAGGTGCAGAAAGAAGCAAGAGCGGTGCAGAAAGAGGCAAAAGAGGTGCAGAAAGAAGCAAGAGAGGTGCAGAAAGAGGCAAAAGAGGTGCAGAAAGAGGCAAAAGGGGTGCAGAAAGAGGCAAGAGAGGTGCAGAAAGAAGCAAGAGAGGTGCAGAAAGAAGCAATTGAGGTGCAGAAAGAAGCAAGAGATGTGCAGAAAGAGGCAAGAGAGGTGCAGAAAGAGGCAAGAGAGAGTGCAGAAAGAAGCAAGAGAGGTGCAGAAAGAGGCAAGAGAGGTGCAGAAAGAGGCAACAGAGGTGCAGAAAGAGGCAAGAGAGGTGCAGAAAGAGGCAAGAGAGGTGCAGAAAGAGGCAAGAGAGGTGCAGAAAGAAGCAAGAGAAGTGCAGAAAGAAGCAAGAGAGGTGCAGAAAGAGGCAAGAGAGGTGCAGAAAGAGAAGAGGTGCAGAAAGAGGCAAGAGAGGTGCAGAAAGAGGCAAGAGAGGTGCAGAAAGAGGCAAGAGAGGTGCAGAAAGAAGCAAGAGAAGTGCAGAAAGAAGCAACAGAGGTGCAGAAAGAGGCAAGAGAGGTGACAGAAAGAGGCAAGAGAGGTGCAGAAAGAGGCAAGAGAGTGCAGAAAGAAGCAAGAGAGGTGCAGAAAGAAGCAAGAGAAGTGCAGAAAGAAGCAAGAGAGGTGCAGAAAGAGGCAAGAGAGGTGCAGAAAGAGGCAAGAGAGTGCAGAAAGAAGCAAGAGAGGTGCAGAAAGAGGCAACAGAGGTGCAGAAAGAGGCAAGATGGGTGTGGAAAGAGGCAAGAAAGGTGCAGAAATAAGCAACAGAAATGCAGAAAGAGGCAAGAGGTGCAGAAAGAGGCAAGAGGTGCAGAAAGAGGCAAGAGAGGTGCAGAAAGAAGCAAGAGAGGTGTAGAAAGAGGCAAGAGAAGTGATGAAAGAAGCAAGAGAGGTGCAGAAAGAGGAAAGAGATCTGCAGAAAGAAGCAAGAGAGGTGCAGACAGAAGCAAGAGAAGTGCAGAGAGAAGCAACAGAGGTGCAGAAAGAGGCAAGAGAGGTGCAGAAAGAGGCAAGAGAGGTGCAGAAAGAAGCAAGAGAGGTGCAGAAAGAGGCAAGAGAGGTGCAGAAAGAGGCAAGAGAGGTGCAGAAAGAAGCAAGAGAGGTGCAGAAAGAAGCAAGAGAAGTGCAGAAAGAAGCAAGCAGAGGTGCAGAAAGAGGCAAGAGGGTACAGAAAGAGGCAAGAGAGGTGCAGAAAGAGGCAAGAGAGGTGCAGAAAGAAGCAAGAGAGGTGCAGAAAGAGGCAAGAGAAGTGCAGAAAGAGGCAAGAGAGGTGCAGAAAGAGGCAAGAGAGGTGCAGAAAGAAGCAAGAGAAGTGCAGAAAGAAGCAACAGAGGTGCAGAAAGAGGCAAGAGAGAGTGCAGAAAGAGGCAAGAGAGGTGCAGAAAGAGGCAAGAGAGGTGCAGAAAGAAGCAAGAGAGGTGCAGAAAGAAGCAAGAGAAGTGCAGAAAGAAGCAACAGAGGTGCAGAAAGAGGCAAGAGAGGTGCAGAAAGAGGCAAGAGAGGTGCAGAAAGAAGCAAGAGAGGTGCAGAAAGAGGCAAGAGAGTGCAGAAAGAGGAACAGAGGTGCAGAAAGAGGCAAGAGAGGTGCAGAAAGAGGCAAGAGAGGTGCAGAAAGAGGCAAGAGAGTGCAGAAAGAAGCAAGAGAGGTGCAGAAAGAGGCAAGAGAGGTGCAGAAAGAGGCAAGAGAGGTGCAGAAAGAGGCAAGAGAGGTGCAGAAAGAGGCAAGAGAGGTGCAGAAAGAGGCAAGAGAGGTGCAGAAAGAAGCAAGAGAGGTGCAGAAAGAAGCAAGAGAAGTGCAGAAAGAGGCAACAGAGGTGCAGAAAGAGGCAAGAGAGGTGCAGAAAGAGGCAAGAGAGGTGCAGAAAGAAGCAAGAGAGGTGCAGAAAGAGGCAAGAGAGGTGCAGAAAGAGAGCAAGAGAGGTGCAGAAAGAGAGCAAGAGAGGTGCAGAAAGAGGCAAGAGAGGTGCAGAAAGAGGCAAGAGAGGTGCAGAAAGAGGCAAGAGAGTGCAGAAAGAAGCAAGAGAGGTGCAGAAAGAAGCAAGAGAAGTGCAGAAAGAAGCAAGAGAGGTGCAGAAAGAGGCAAGAGAGGTGCAGAAAGAGGCAAGAGAGTTGCAGAAAGAAGCAAGAGAAGTGCAGAAAGAGGCAACAGAGGTGCAGAAAGAGGCAAGAGAGGTGCAGAAAGAGGCAAGAGAGGTGCAGAAAGAGGCAAGAGAGGTGCAGAAAGAGGCAACAGAGGTGCAGAAAGAGGCAAGAGAAGTGCAGAAAGAGGCAAGAGAGTGCAGAAAGAGGCAAGAGAGAGTGCAGAAAGAGGCAAGAGAGGTGCAGAAAGAGGCAAGAGAGGTGCAGAAAGAAGCAAGAGAGGTGCAGAAAGAAGCAAGAGAAGTGCAGAAAGAAGCAACAGAGGTGCAGAAAGAGGCAAGAGAGGTGCAGAAAGAGGCAAGAGAGGTGCAGAAAGAGGCAAGAGAGGTGCAGAAAGAAGCAAGAGAGGTGCAGAAAGAAGCAAGAGAAGTGCAGAAAGAAGGCAAGAGAGGTGCAGAAAGAGGCAAGAGAGGTGCAGAAAGAGGCAAGAGAGGTGCAGAAAGAAGCAAGAGAGGTGCAGAAAGAGGCAACAGAGGTGCAGAAAGAGGCAAGAGAGGTGCAGAAAGAGGCAAGAGAGGTGCAGAAAGAAGCAAGAGAGGTGCAGAAAGAGGCAAGAGAAGTGCAGAAAGAGGCAAGAGAGGTGCAGAAAGAGGCAAGAGAGGTGCAGAAAGAGGCAAGAGAGGTGCAGAAAGAGGCAAGAGAAGTGCAGAAAGAAGCAACAGAGGTGCAGAAAGAGGCAAGAGAGGTGCAGAAAGAGGCAAGAGAGGTGCAGAAAGAAGCAAGAGAGGTGCAGAAAGAGGCAAGAGAGGTGCAGAAAGAGGCAACAGAGGTGCAGAAAGAGGCAAGAGAGGTGCAGAAAGAGGCAAGAGAGGTGCAGAAAGAGGCAAGAGAGGTGCAGAAAGAGGCAAGAGAGGTGCAGAAAGAGGCAAGAGAAGTGCAGAAAGAAGCAAGAGAGGTGCAGAAAGAAGCAAGAGAGGTGCAGAAAGAGGCAAGAGAGGTGCAGAAAGAGGCAAGAGAGGTGCAGAAAGAGGCAAGAGAGGTGCAGAAAGAAGCAAGAGAGGTGCAGAAAGAAGCAAGAGAAGTGCAGAAAGAAGCAACAGAGGTGCAGAAAGAGGCAAGAGAGGTGCAGAAAGAGGCAAGAGAGGTGCAGAAAGAAGCAAGAGAGGTGCAGAAAGAGGCAAGAGAAGTGCAGAAAGAAGTAACAGGGGTGCAGAAAGAGTCAACAGAGGTGCAGAAAGAAGCAAGAGAGGTGCAGAAAGAAGCAAGAGAAGTGCAGAAAGAAGCAAGCAGAGGTGCAGAAAGAGGCAAGAGAGGTGCAGAAAGAGGCAAGAGAGGTGCAGAAAGAAGCAAGAGAGGTGCAGAAAGAGGCAAGAGAGGTGCAGAAAGAGGCAAGAGAGGTGCAGAAAGAAGCAAGAGAGGTGCAGAAAGAGGCAAGAGAGGTGCAGAAAGAGGCAAGAGAGGTGCAGAAAGAAGCAAGAGAGGTGCAGAAAGAAGCAAGAGAAGTGCAGAAAGAAGCAACAGAGGTGCAGAAAGAGGCAAGAGAGGTGCAGAAAGAGGCAAGAGAGGTGCAGAAAGAGGCAAGAGAGGTGCAGAGAGAGAGAGCAGAGCAAGAGAGGTGCAGAAAGAGGCAAGAGAGGTGCAGAAAGAGGCAAGAGAGGTGCAGAAAGAGGCAAGAGAGGTGCAGAAAGAGGCAAGAGAGGTGCAGAAAGAAGCAAGAGAGGTGCAGAAAGAAGCAAGAGAGGTGCAGAAAGAGGCAAGAGAGGTGCAGAAAGAGGCAAGAGAGGTGCAGAAAGAGGCAAGAGAGGTGCAGAAAGAGGCAAGAGAGGTGCAGAAAGAAGCAAGAGAAGTGCAGAAAGAAGCAACAGAGGTGCAGAAAGAGGCAAGAGGGTGCAGAAAGAGGCAAGAGAGTGCAGAAAGAAGCAAGAGAGTGCAGAAAGAGGCAAGAGAAGTGCAGAAAGAGGCAAGAGAGGTGCAGAAAGAGGCAAGAGAGGTGCAGAAAGAGGGAAGAGAGGTGCAGAAAGAGGCAAGAGAGGTGCAGAAAGAAGCAAGAGAGGTGCAGAAAGAAGCAGGCGAAGTCCAGAAAGAAGCAACAAAGGTGCAGGAAGAGGCAAGAGAAGTGCAGAAAGAGGCAAGAGAGGTGCAGAAAGAGGCAAGAGAGGTGCAGAAAGAAGCAAGAGAAGTGCAGAAAGAAGCAAGAGAAGTGCAGAAAGAGGCAACAGAGGTGCAGAAAGAGGCAAGTGAGGTGCAGAAAGAGGCAAGAGAGGTGCAGAAAGAAGCAAGAGAGGTGCAGAAAGAGGCAAGAGAGGTGCAGAAAGAGGCAAGAGAGGTGCAGAAAGAGGCAAGAGAGGTGCAGAAAGAGGCAAGAGAGGTGCAGAAAGAGGCAAGAGAGGTGCAGAAAGAGGCAAGAGAGGTGCAGAAAGAGGCAAGAGAGGTGCAGAAAGAGGCAAGAGAAGTGCAGAAAGAGAGAAGTGAGGTGCAGAAAGAGGGAAGAGGGGTGTACTAAGAGGCAAGAGGGTACAGAAAGAAGCAAGAGAGGTGCAGAAAGAAGCAAGAGAAGTCCAGAAAGGGGCAACAGAGGTGCAGAAAGAGGCAACAGAGGTGCAGAAAGAAGCAAGAGAGGTGCAGAAAGAGAGCAAGAGAGGTGCAGAAAGAGGCAAGAGAGGTGCAGAAAGAGGCAGAAGAGAGAGGTGCAGAAAGAGGCAAGAGAGGTGCAGAAAGAGGCAAGAGAGGTGCAGAAAGAAGCAAGAGAGGTGCAGAAAGAGGCAAGAGAGGTGCAGAAAGAGGCAAGAGAGGTGCAGAAAGAGGCAAGAGAGGTGCAGAAAGAAGCAAGAGAGGTGCAGAAAGAGGCAAGAGAGGTGCAGAAAGAGGCAAGAGAGGTGCAGAAAGAGGCAAGAGAGGTGCAGAAAGAGGCAAGAGAGGTGCAGAAAGAGGCAAGAGAGGTGCAGAAAGAGGCAAGAGAGTGCAGAAAGAGGCAAGAGAGGTGCAGAAAGAGGCAAGAGAGGTGCAGAAAGAGGCAAGAGAAGTAGCAGAAAGAAGCAACAGAGGTGCAGAAAGAAGCAAGAGAGGTGCAGAAAGAGGCAAGAGAGGTGCAGAAAGAAGCAAGAGAGGTGCAGAAAGAAGCAAGAGAGTGCAGAAAGAAGCAAGAGAGGTGCAGAAAGAGGCAAGAGAGGTGCAGAAAGAGGCAAGAGAGGTGCAGAAAGAAGCAAGAGAGGTGCAGAAAGAAGCAAGAGAGGTGCAGAAAGAGGGAAGAGGGTGCAGAAAGAGGCAAGAGAGGTGCAGAAAGAGGCAAGAGAGGTGCAGAAAGAGGGAAGAGGGGTGCAGAAAGAGGCAAGAGGGGTGCAGAAAGAAGCAAGAGAGGTGCAGAAAGAAGCAAGAGAAGTGCAGAAAGAAGCAACAGAGGTGCAGAAAGAGGCAAGAGGGTGCAGAAAGAGCAAGAGGTGCAGAAAGATGCAAGAGAGTGCAGAAAGAAGCAAGAGAGGTGCAGAAAGAGGCAAGAGAGGTGCAGAAAGAGGCAAGAGAGGTGCAGAAAGAGGCAAGAGAGGTGCAGAAAGAAGCAAGAGAGGTGCAGAAAGAGGCAAGAGAGGTGCAGAAAGAGGCAAGATAGGTGCAGAAAGAGGCAAGAGAGGTGCAGACAGAGGCAAGAGAAGTGCAGAAAGAGGCAAGAGAAGTGCAGAAAGAGGCAAGAGAGGTGCAGAAAGAGGCAAGAGAGGTGCAGAAAGAGGCAAGAGAGGTGCAGAAAGAAGCAAGAGAGGTGCAGAAAGAAGCAAGAGAAGTGCAGAAAGAGGCAACAGAGGTGCAGAAAGAGGCAAGAGAGGTGCAGAAAGAGAGCAAGAGAGGTGCAGAAAGAAGCAACGGAGGTGCAGAAAGAGGCAAGAGGGATGCAGAAAGAGGCAAGAGAACTGCAGAAAGAAGCAACTGATGTACAGAAAGAGGCAAGAGAAGTGCAGAAAGAGGCAAGATAGGTGCAGAAAGAAGCAACAGAGGTGCAGAAAGAGGCAAGAGAGGTGCATGAACAGGCAAGAGAGGTGCAGAAAGAGGCAAGAGAGGTGCAGAAAGAGGCAAGAGAGTGCAGAAAGAGGAAGAGAGGTGCAGAAAGAAGCAAGAGAAGTGCAGAAAGAAGCAACAGAGGTGCAGAAAGAGGCAAGAGAGTGCAGAAAGAGGCAAGAGAGGTGCAGAAAGAAGCAAGAGAAGTGCAGAAAGAGGCAACAGAGGTGCAGAAAGAGGCAAGAGAGGTGCAGAAAGAGGCAAGAGAGTGCAGAAAGAAGCAAGAGAAGTGCAGAAAGAAGCAAAAGAGGTGCAGAAAGAGGCAAGAGAGGTACAGAAAGAGGCAAGAGAGGTACAGAAAGAGGCAAGAGAGGTGCAGAAAGAGGCAAGAGAGGTGCAGAAAGAAGCAAGAGAGGTGCAGAAAGAGGCAAGAGAGGTGCAGAAAGAGGCAAGAGAGGTGCAGAAAGAGGCAAGAGAGTGCAGAAAGAAGCAACAAGAGGTGCAGAAAGAGGCAAGAGAGGTGCAGAAAGAGGCAAGAGAGGTGCAGAAAGAGGCAAGAGAGGTGCAGAAAGAGGCAAGAGAGGTGCAGAAAGAAGCAAGAGAGGTGCAGAAAGAAGCAAGAGAGAGTGCAGAAAGAGGCAAGAGAGGTGCAGAAAGAGGCAAGAGAGTGCAGAAAGAGGCAAGAGAGGTGCAGAAAGAGGCAAGAGAGGTGCAGAAAGAGGCAAGAGAAGTGCAGAAAGAAGCAAGAGAGGTGCAGAAAGAGGCAAGAGAGGTGCAGAAAGAGGCAAGAGAGGTGCAGAAAGAAGCAAGCAGAGGTGCAGAAAGAGGCAAGAGAGGTGCAGAAAGAAGCAAGAGAGGTGCAGAAAGAGGCAAGAGAGGTGCAGAAAGAGGCAAGAGAGGTGCAGAAAGAGGCAAGAGAGGTGCAGAAAGAGGCAAGAGAGTGCAGAAAGAGGCAAGAGAGGTGCAGAAAGAAGCAAGAGAGGTGCAGAAAGAGGCAAGAGAGAGTGCAGAAAGAAGCAAGAGAGGTGCAGAAAGAGGCAAGAGAGAGTGCAGAAAGAAGGCAGAAGAGCAGAGGTGCAGAAAGAAGGCAAGAGAGGTGCAGAAAGAGAGCAAGAGAGGTGCAGAAAGAGGCAAGAGAGGTGCAGAAAGAGCAAGAGAGGTGCAGAAAGAAGCAAGAGAAGTGCAGAAAGAAGCAAGAGAGGTGCAGAAAGAGGCAAGAGGGGTGCAGAAAGAGGCAAGAGAGGTGCAGAAAGAAGCAAGAGAAGTGCAGAAAGAAGCAAGAGAGGTGCAGAAAGAGGCAAGAGAGGTGCAGAAAGAGGCAAGAGAGGTGCAGAAAGAGGCAAGAGAGGTGCAGAAAGAGGCAAGAGAGGTGCAGAAAGAAGCAAGAGAGGTGCAGAAAGAGGCAAGAGGAGTGCAGAAAGAAGCAAGAGAAGTGCAGAAAGAGGGAAGAGCGGTGCAGAAAGAGGCAAGGGAAGTGCAAAAAGAAGCGAGAGGTGCAGAAAGGCAAGAGAGGTGAGGAAAGAGGCAAGAGAGGTGCAGAAAGAAGCAAGAGAGGTGCAGAAAGAGGCAAGAGAGGTGCAGAAAGAGGCAAGAGAGGTGCAGAAAGAGGCAAGAGAGGTGCAGAAAGAGGCAAGAGAGGTGCAGAAAGAAGCAAGAGAGGTGCAGAAAGAAGCAAGAGAAGTGCAGAAAGAAGCAAGAGAGGTGCAGAAAGAGGCAAGAGAGGTGCAGAAAGAGGCAAGAGAGGTGCAGAAAGAGGCAAGAGAGGTGCAGAAAGAGGCAAGACAAGTGCAGAAAGAAGCAACAGAAATGAAGCAAACAGAGGTGCAGAAAGAGGCAAGAGAAGTGCAGAAAGAGGCAATAGAGGTGCAGAAAGAGGCAAGAGAGGTGCAGAAAGAGGCAAGAGAGGTGCAGAAAGAGGCAAGAGAGGTGCAGAAAGAAGCAAGAGAAGTGCAGAAAGAAGCAACAGAGGTGCAGAAAGAGGCAAGAGGGTGCAGAAAGAGGCAAGAGAGGTGCAGAAAGAGGCAAGAGAGGTGCAGAAAGAAGCAAGAGAGGTGCAGAAAGAGGCAAGAGAAGTGCAGAAAGAAGGCAACAGAGGTGCAGAAAGAGGCAAGAGAAGAGTGCAGAAAGAGGCAAGAGAGGTGCAGAAAGAGGCAAGAGAGGTGCAGAAAGAGGCAAGAGAGGTGCAGAAAGAGGCAAGAGAAGTGCAGAAAGAAGCAACAGAGGTGCAGAAAGAGCAGAGAGGTGCAGAAAGAGGCAAGAGAGGTGCAGAAAGAAGCAAGAGAGGTGCAGAAAGAAGCAAGAGAAGTGCAGAAAGAAGGAAGAGAGTGCAGAAAGAGGCAAGAGAGGTGCAGAAAGAGGCAAGAGAGGTGCAGAAAGAAGCAACAGAGGTGCAGAAAGAAGCAAGAGAGGTGCAGAAAGAAGCAAGAGAGTGCAGAAAGAAGCAAGAGAGTGCAGAAAGAGGCAAGAGAGGCAGAAAGAGGCAAGAGGGGTGCAGAAAGAGGCAAGAGAGGTGCAGAAAGAAGCAAGAGAAGTGCAGAAAGAAGCAACAGAGGTGCAGAAAGAGGCAAGAGGAGTGCAGAAAGAGGCAAGAGAGGTGCAGAAAGAGGCAAGAGAGGTGCAGAAAGAAGCAAGAGAGGTGCAGAAAGAAGCAAGAGAAGTGCAGAAAGAAGCAACAGAGGTGCAGAAAGAGGCAAGAGAGGTGCAGAAAGAGGCAAGAGAGGTGCAGAAAGAAGCAAGAGAGGTGCAGAAAGAGGCAAGAGAAGTGCAGAAAGAGGCAAGAGAGGTGCAGAAAGAGGCAAGAGAGGTGCAGAAAGAGGCAAGAGGGTGCAGAAAGAGGCAAGAGAGGTGCAGAAAGAAGCAAGAGAGAGTGCAGAAAGAAGCAACAGAGAGTGCAGAAAGAGGCAAGAGAGGTGCAGAAAGAGGCAAGAGAGGTGCAGAAAGAGGCAAGAGGGGTGCAGAAAGAGGCAAGAAGGGTGCAGAAAGAAGCAAGAGAGTGCAGAAAGAAGCAAGAGAAGTGCAGAAAGAAGCAAGAGAGGTGCAGAAAGAGGCAAGAGGGGTGCAGAAAGAGGCAAGAGGGGTGCAGAAAGAGGCAAGAGAGGTGCAGAAAGAGACAAGAGAGTGCAGAAAGAGGCAAGAGAAGTGCAGAAAGAAGGCAAGAGAGGTGCAGAAAGAGGCAAGAGAGGTGCAGAAAGAGGCAAGAGGGTGCAGAAAGAGGCAAGAGAGGTGCAGAAAGAAGCAAGAGAGGTGCAGAAAGAAGCAAGAGAAGTGCAGAAAGAAGCAACAGAGGTGCAGAAAGAGGCAAGAGAGGTGCAGAAAGAGGCAAGAGAGGTGCAGAAAGAGGCAAGAGAGGTGCAGAAAGAAGCAAGAGAGGTGCAGAAAGAAGCAAGAGAAGTGCAGAAAGAAGCAAGAGAGGTGCAGAAAGAAGAAGAGGTGCAGAAAGAGGCAAGAGGGATGCAGAAAGAAGCAATAGAGGTGCAGAAAGAGGCAAGAGAAGTGCAGAAAGAGGCAACAGAGGTGCAGAAAGAGGGAAGAGGGGTGCAGAAAGAGGCAAGAGAGGTGCAGAAAGAGGCAAGAGAGGTGCAGAAAGAAGCAAGAGAGGTGCAGAAAGAAGCAAGAGAGGTGCAGAAAGAAGCAAGAGAAGTGCAGAAAGAGGAACAGAGGTGCAGAAAGAGGCAAGAGGGGTACAGAAAGAGGCAAGAAGAGGTGCAGAAAGAGGCAAGAGAGGTGCAGAAAGAAGGCAAGCAGAGAGTGCAGAAAGAAGCAAGAGAGGTGCAGAAAGAGGGAAAGAGGGGTGCAGAAAGAGGCAAGAGAAGTGCAGAAAGAGGCAACAGAGGTGCAGAAAGAGGCAAGAGAGGTGCAGAAAGAGGCAAGAGAGGTGCAGAAAGAGGCAAGAGAGGTGCAGAAAGAGGCAAGAGAGGTGCAGAAAGAGGCAAGAGAGGTGCAGAAAGAGGCAAGAGAGGTGCAGAAAGAGGCAAGAGAGTGCAGAAAGAAGCAACAGAAGTGCAGAAAGAAGCAAGAGAGGTGCAGAAAGAGGCAAAGAGGGTGCAGAAAGAGGCAAGAGGGTGCAGAAAGAAGCAAGAGAGGTGCAGAAAGAAGCAAGAGAAGTGCAGAAAGAAGCAACAGAGGTGCAGAAAGAGGCAAGAGAGGTGCAGAAAGAGGGAAGAGGTGCAGAAAGAGGCAAGAGGTGCAGAAAGAGGCAAGAGAGGTGCAGAAAGAAGCAAGAGAAGTGCAGAAAGAGAGCAAACAGAGGTGCAGAAAGAGGCAAGAGAGGTGCAGAAAGAGGAAGAGAGGTGCAGAAAGAGGCAAGAGAGGTGCAGAAAGAGGCAAGAGAGGTGCAGAAAGAAGCAAGAGAAGTGCAGAAAGAAGGAACAGAGGTGCAGAAAGAGGCAAGAGAGGTTCAGAAACAGGCAGGAGAGGTGCAGAAAGAGGAAACAGGGATGCAGAAATAGCAAGAGAGGTGCAGAAAGAAGCAAGAGAAGTGCAGAAAGAAGCAAGAGAGGTGCAGAAAGAGGCAAGAGAGGTGCAGAAAGAGGCAAGAGAGGTGCAGAAAGAAGCAAGAGAGTTGCAGAAAGAGGAAGAAAGGTGCAGAAAGAAGCAAGAGACGTGCAGAAAGAAGCAAGAGAGGTGCAGAAAGAGGCAAGAGAGGTACAGAAAGAGGCAAGAGAGGTGCAGAAAGAGGCAAGAGAGGTGCAGAAAGAAGCAAGAGAGTGCAGAAAGAAGCAAGAGAAGTGCAGAAAGAGGCAAGAGAGGTGCAGAAAGAGGCAAGAGAGGTGCAGAAAGAGGCAAGAGAGGTGCAGAAAGAGGCAAGAGGTGCAGAAAGAAGCAAGAGAGGTGCAGAAAGAAGCAAGAGAAGTGCAGAAAGAAGCAACAGAGGTGCAGAAAGAGGCAAGAGAGGTGCAGAAAGAGGCAAGAGAGAGTGCAGAAAGAGGCAACAGAGGTGCAGAAAGAGGCAAGAGAGGTGCAGAAAGAGGCAAGAGAGGTGCAGAAAGAAGCAAGAGAGGTGCAGAAAGAGGCAAGAGAGGTGCAGAAAGAGGCAAGAGAGGTGCAGAAAGAGGCAAGAGGTGCAGAAAGAAGCAAGAGAGGTGCAGAAAGAAGCAAGAGAAGTGACAGAAAGAGGCAAGAGAGATGCAGAAAGAAGCAAGAGGGTGCAGAAAGAGGCAAGAGAGGTACAGAAAGAAGCAAGAGAAGTGCAGAAAGAAGCAAGAGAGGTGCAGAAAGAAGCAACAGAGGTGCAGAAAGAGGCAAGAGAGGTGCAGAAAGAGGCAAGAGAGGTGCAGAAAGAGGAAGAAAGGTGCAGAAAAAGGCAAGAGAGGTGCAGAAAGAAGCAAGAGAGGTGCAGAAAGGGGAAAAAGAGGTGCAGAAAGAGGCAACAGAGGTGCAGAAAGAGGCAAGAGAGGTACAGAAAGAGGCAAGAGAGTGCAGAAAGAGGCAAAAGAGGTGCAGAAAGAAGCAAGAGAGTGCAGAAAGAAGCAAGAGAAGTGCAGAAAGAAGCAAGAGAGGTGCAGAAAGAGGCAAGAGGTGCAGAAAGAAGCAAGAGAGTGCAGAAAGAGGCAAGAGAGGTGCAGAAAGAGGCAAGAGGAGTGCAGAAAGAGGCAAGAGAGGTGCAGAAAGAAGCAACGAGAGGTGCAGAAAGAAGCAAGAGAGGTGCAGAAAGAAGCAAGAGAAGTGCAGAAAGAGGCAACAGAGGTGCAGAAAGAGAGAAGAGAGGTGCAGAAAGAGGCAAGAGAGGTGCAGAAAGAAGCAAGAGAGGTGCAGAAAGAGGCAAGAGAGTGCAGAAAGAGGCAACAGAGGTGCAGAAAGAGGCAAGAGAGGTGCAGAAAGAGGCAAGAGAGGTGCAGAAAGAAGCAAGAGCAGAGAGAAAGGCAGAAAGAGGCAAGAAGAGGTGCAGAAAGAGGCAAGAGAGGTGCAGAAAGAGGAAGAGAGGTGCAGAAAGAGGCAAGAGGGGTGCAGAAAGAGGCAAGAGGTGCAGAAAGAAGCAACAGAGGTGCAGAAAGAAGCAAGAGAAGTGCAGAAAGAAGCAACAGAGGTGCAGAAAGAGGCAAGAGGGGTGCAGAAAGAGGCAAGAGAAGTGACAGAAAGAAGCAAGAGAGGTGCAGAAAGAGGCAAGCAGAGGTGCAGAAAGAGGCAAGAGAGGTGCAGAAAGAGGCAAGAGAGTGCAGAAAGAGGCAAGAGAGGTGCAGAAAGAGGCAAGAGGGTGCAGAAAGAGGCAAGAGGGTGCAGAAAGAAGCAAGAGAGGTGCAGAAAGAAGCAAGCAGAAGTGCAGAAAGAAGTGAACAGAGGTGCAGAAAGAGGCAACGAGAGGTGCAGAAAGAGGCAAGAGAGGTGCAGAAAGAGGCAAGAGAGGTGCAGAAAGAAACAAGAGAAGTGCAGAAAGAAGGCAAGAGAGATGCAGAAAGAGGCAAGAGAGGTACAGAAAGAGGCAAGAGGGTGCAGAAAGAGGCAAGAGAGGTGCAGAAAGAAGCAAAAGAGGTGCAGAAAAAGCAAGAGAAGTGCAGAAAGAAGCAACAGAGGTGCAGAAAGAGGCAAGAGAGGTGCAGAAAGAGGCAAGAGAGGTGCAGAAAGAAGCAAGAGAGGTGCAGAAAGAAGCAAGAGAAGTGCAGAAAGAAGCAACAGAGGTGCAGAAAGAGGCAAGAGGGGTGCAGAAAGAGGCAAGAGAGGTGCAGAAAGAAGCAAGAGCGGTGCAGAAAGAAGCAAGAGAGAGTGCAGAAAGAGGCAAGAGAGGTGCAGAAAGAGGCAACAGAGGTGCAGAAAGAGGCAAGAGAGGTGCAGAAAGAGGCAAGAGAAGTGCAGAAAGAAGCAAGCAGAGGTGCAGAAAGAGGCAAGAGAGGTGGAGAAAGAGGCAAGAGAGGTACAGAAAGAGGCAAGAGAGGTGCAGAAAGAAACAAGAGAAGTGCAGAAAGAAGGAACAGAGGTGCAGAAAGAGGCAACAGGGGTGCAGAAAGAGGCAAGAGGAGTGCAGAAAGAGGCAAGAGGGTGCAGAAAGAAGCAAGACAGAGTGCAGAAAGAAGCAAGAGAAGTGCAGAAAGAAGCAAGAGAGGTGCAGAAAGAGGCAAGAGAGGTGCAGAAAGAGGCAAGAGAGGTGCAGAAAGAGGCAAGAGAGGTGCAGAAAGAGGCAAGAGAGGTGCAGAAAGAAGCAAGAGAGGCAGAAAGAAGCAAGAGAAGTGCAGAAAGAAGCAACAGAGGTGCAGAAAGAGGCAAGCAGAGGTGCAAGAAAGAGGAAAGAGAGGTGAGAAAGAGGCAAGAGAGGCAGAAAGAAGCAAGAGGTGCAGAAAGAAGCAAGAGAAGTGCAGAAAGAAGGCAACAGAGGTGCAGAAAGAGGCAAGAGAGGTGCAGAAAGAGGCAAGAGAGGTGCAGAAAGAAGCAAGAGGTGCAGAAAGAAGCAACAGAGGTGCAGAAAGAGGCAAGAGAGGTGCAGAAAGAAGCAAAGAGAGTGCAGAAAGAAGCAACAGAGGTGCAGAAAGAGGCAAGAGAAGTGCAGAAAGAGGGAAGAGAGGTGCAGAAAGAGGCAAGAGAGGTGCAGAAAGAAGCAAGAGAGGTGCAGAAAGAAGCAAGAGAGTGCAGAAAGAAGCAAGCAGAGGTAGATGCAGAAAGAGGCAGAGAAGGCAAGAGAGTGCAGAAAGAGGCAATAGAGGTGCAGAAAGAGGCAACAGAGGTGCAGAAAGAGGCAAGAGAGGTGCAGAAAGAGGCAAGAGAGGTGCAGAAAGAGGCAAGAGAGGTGCAGAAAGAGGCAAGAGAGGGGCAGGAAGAAGCAAGAGGGGTGCAGAAAGAAGCAAGAGAAGTGCAGAAAGAAGCAACAGAGGTGCAGAAAGAGGCAAGAGAGGTGCAGAAAGAGGGAAGAGGGATGCAGAAAGAGGCAAGAGGTGTGCTGAAAGAAGCAACAGAGATGCAGAAAGAAGCAAGAGAAGTGCAAAAAGAAGCAACAGAGGTGCAGAAAGAGGCAAGAGGGTGCAGAAAGAGGCAAGAGAGGTGCAGAAAGAAGCAAGAGAAGTGCAGAAAGAAGCAAGAGAGGTGCAGAAAGAGGCAAGAGGGTGCAGAAAGAGGCAAGAGAGGTGCAGAAAGAGGCAAGAGAGGTGCAGAAAGAGGCAAGAGGGGTGCAGAAAGAGGCAAGAGGGTGCAGAAAGAGGCAAGAGAGGTGCAGAAAGAAGCAAGAGAAGTGCAGAAAGAAGCAACAGAGGTGCAGAAAGAGGCAAGAGGGGTGCAGAAAGAGGCAAGAGAGTGCAGAAAGAAGCAAGAGAGGTGCAGAAAGAGGCAAGAGAAGATGCAGAAAGAAGCAACAGAGGTGCAGAAAGAGGCAAGAGAGGTGCAGAAAGAGGCAAGAGAGGTGCAGAAAGAGAGCAAGAGAAGGATGCAGAAAGAAGCAAGAGAGGTGCAGAAAGAAGCAAGAGAAGTGCAGAAAGAGGCAAGAGAGGTGCAGAAAGAGGCAAGAGGGGTGCAGAAAGAGGCAAGAGAGGTGCAGAAAGAAGCAAGAGAGGTGCAGAAAGAAGCAAGAGAAGTGCAGAAAGAAGCAAACAGAGGTGCAGAAAGAGGCAAGAGGGGTGCAGAAAGAGGGCAAGAGAGTGCAGAAAGATGCACAGAGGTGCAGAAAGAAGGCACAGAGGTGCAGAAAGAAGCAAGAGAAGTGCAGAAAGAAGCAACAGAGGTGCAGAAAGAGGAAGAGAGGTGCAGAAAGAGGCAAGAGAAGTGCAGAAAGAAGCAACAGAGGTGCAGAAAGAGGCAAGAGAGGTGCAGAAAGAGGCAAGAGAGGTGCAGAAAGATGCAAGAGAGGTGCAGAAAGAGGCAAGAGAAGTGCAGAAAGAGGCAAGAGAGGTGCAGAAAGAGGCAAGAGAGGTGCAGAAAGAGGCAAGAGAGTGCAGAAAGAAGCAAGAGAGGTGCAGAAAGAGAGCAAGAGAGGTGCAGAAAGAGGCAACAGAGGTGCAGAAAGAGGCAAGAGAGTGCAGAAAGAGGCAAGAGGTGCAGAAAGAAGCAAGAGAGGTGCAGAAAGAAGCAAGAGAGGTGCAGAAAGAAGGCAAGAGAGGTGCAGAAAGAGGCAAGAGAGGTGCAGAAAGAGGCAGAAGCAGAGTAGCAGAAAGAAGGCAGACAGAGGTGCAGAAAGAGGCAAGAGAGGTGCAGAAAGAAGCAAGAGAAGTGCAGAAAGAAGCAACAGAGGTGCAGAAAGAGGGAAGAGGAGTGCAGAAAGAGGCAAGAGGTGCAGAAAGAGGCACAGAGGTGCAGAAAGAAGCAAGAGAGGTGCAGAAAGAAGCAAGAGAAGTGCAGAAAGAAGCAACAGAGGTGCAGAAAGAGAGCAAGAGGGGTGCAGAAAGAGGCAAGAGAGGTACAGAAAGAAGCAAGAGAGGTGCAGAAAGAGGCAAGAGAGTGTAGAAAGAAGGAACAGAGTTGCAGAAAGAGGCAAGAGAGGTGCAGAAAGAGGCAAGAGAGGTGCAGAAAGAGGCAAGAGAGGTGCAGAGAAAGAAGGCAAGAGGGGTACAGAAAGAAGCAAGAGAGGTGCAGAAAGAAACAAGAGAAGTACAGAAAGAAGGAACAGATGTGCAGAAAGAGGCAAGAGGGGTGCAGAAAGAGGGAAGAGCGGTGCAGAAAGAGGCAACAGAGGTGCAGAAAGAAGGACAGAGAGGTGCAGAAAGAAGCAAGAGAAGTGCAGAAAGAAGCAACAGAGGTGCAGAAAGAGGCAAGAGAGGTGCAGAAAGAGACAAGAAGAAGTGCAGAAAGAAGCAACAGAGGTGCAGAAAGAGGCAAGAGGGGTGCAGAAAGAGGGAAGAGGGGTGCAGAAAGAGGCAACGAGGGTGCAGAAAGAAGCAAGAGAGGTGCAGAAAGAAGCAAGAGAAGTGCAGAAAGAAGCAACAGAGATGCAGAAAGAGGCAAGAGGGGTGCAGAAAGAGGCAAGAGAGACAGAAAGAAGCAAGAGAGGTGCAGAAAGAGGCAAGAGAGGTGCAGAATAAGGAACAGAGGTGCAGAAAGAGGCAAGAGAGGTGCAGAAAGAGGCAAGAGAGGTGCAGAAAGAGAGGCAAGAGGGGTGCGAGAAAGAGGCAAGAGGGGTGCAGAAAGAAGCAAGAGGTGCAGAAAGAAACAAAAGAAGTGCAGAAAGAAGGAAGCAGAGGTGCAGAAAGAGGCAAGAGAGGTGCATAAAGAAGCAAGAGAAGTGCAGAAACAACTAACAGAGGTGCAGAAAGAGGCAAGAGAAGTGCAGAAAGAAGCAACAGAGGTGCAGAAAGAGGCAAGATGGGTGCAGAAAGAGGCAAGAGAAGTGCAAAAGAAGCAACAGAGGTGCAGAAAGAGGCAAGAGAGGTGCAGAAAGTAGCAAGAGAGGTGCAGAAAGAGGCAAGAGAGGTGCAGAAAGAGGCAAGAGAGGTACAGAAAGAGGCAAGAGAGGTGCAGAAAGAGGCAAGAGAGGCGCAGAAAGAAGCAAGAGAGGTGCAGAGAAGAAACAAGCAGAAGTGCAGAAAGAAGGAAGCAGAGTGCAGAAAGAGGCAAGAGAGGTGCAGAAAGAAGCAAGAGAGGTGCAGAAAGAAGCAAGAGAGGTGCAGAAAGAAGCAAGAGAAGTGCAGAAAGAAGCAACAGAGATGCAGAAAGAGGCAAGAGAGGTGCAGAAAGAGGCAAGAGGGGTGCAGAAAGAGGCACAGAGGTTGCAGAAAGAGGCAACAGAGGTGCAGAAAGAAGCAAGAGAAGTGCAGAAAGAAGCAACAGAGGTGCAGAAAGAGGCAAGAGGGGTACAGAAAGAGGCAAGAGGGGTGCAGAAAGAGGCAACAGAGGTGCAGAAAGAAGCAAGAGATGTGCAGCAAAGAAACAAGAGAAGTGCAGAAAGAAGGAACAGAGGTGCAGAAAGAGGCAACAGGGGTGCAGAAAGAGGAAGAGGGGTGCAGAAAGAAGCACAACGGATGCAGAAAGAAGCAACAGAGGTGCAGAAAGAAGTAAGAGAAGTGCAGAAAGAAGCAACAGAGGTGCAGAAAGTAGGATGAGAGGTGCAGAAAGAGGCAAAGAGAAGTGACAGAAAGAAGCAACAGAGATGCAGAAAGAGGGAAGCAGGGGTGCAGAAAGAGGCAAGAGAGGTGCAGAAAGAGTCAAGAGAGGTGCAGAAAGAGACAAGAGAGGTGCAGAAAGAGGGAAGAGGTGCAGAAAGAGGCAAGAGAGGTGCAGAAAGAAGCAAGAGAGGTGCAGAAAGAAGCAAGAGAAGTGCAGAAAGAAGGCAACAGAGGTGCAGAAAGAGGCAAGAGGGTGAAGAAAGAGGCAAGAGGGGTGCAGAAAGAAGCAAGAGAGCTGCAGAAAGAAACAAAAGAAGATGCAGAGATGAAGGAACAGAGGTGCAGAAAGAGGCAAGAGGGGTGCAGAAAGAGGCAAGAGAGGTGCAGAAAGAGGCAACAGAGGTTGCAGAAAGAAGGACAAGAGGTGCAGAAAGAAGCAAGAGAAGTGCAGAAAGAAGCAACAGAGGTGCAGAAAGAGGCAAGAGAGGTGCAGAAAGAGGGAAGAGGGGTGCAGAAAGAGGCAAGAGGGGTGCAGAAAGAAGCAAGAGATGTGCAGAAAGAAACAAAAGAAGTGCAGAAAGAAGGAACAGAGGTGCAGAAAGAGGCAAGAGGGGTGCAGAAAGAGGGAAGAGGGGTGCGAAAAGAGGCACAAGAGGTGCAGAAAGAAGCAAGAGAGGTGCAGAAAGAAGCAAGAGAAGTGCAGAAAGAAGCAACAGAGGTGCAGAAAGTAGGATAGAGGTGGAGAAAGATGCAAGAGAAGTGACAGAAAGAAGCAACAGAGATGCAGAAAGAGGCAAGAGAGGTGCAGAAAGAAGCAAGAGAGGTGCAGAAAGATGCAAGAGAGGTGCAGAAAGAGGCAAGAGAGGTGCAGAAAGAGGAAGAGAGGTGCAGAAAGAGGCAAGAAGGTGCAGAAAGAAGCAAGAGATGTGCAGAAAGAAGCAAGAGAAGTGCAGAAAGAAGCAACAGAGGTGCAGAAAGAGGCAAGAGGGTGCAGAAAGAGGCAAGAGAGGGTGCAGAAAGAGGCAAGAGGGTACAGAAAGAAGCAAGAGAGGTGCAGAAAGAAGCAAGAGAAGTGCAGAAAGAAGGAACAGAGGTGCAGAAAGAGGCAAGAGGGGTGCAGAAAGAGGCAAGAGGGTGCAGAAAGAAGCAAGAGAGTGCAGAAAGAGGCAAGAGAGGTGCAGAAAGAGGCAAGAGGGGTGCAGAAAGAAGCAAAAGAAGTGCAGAAAGAAGCAACAGAGTGCAGAAAGAGGCAAGAGGAGTGCAGAAAGAGGGAAGAGGGGTGCAGAAAGAGGCACAGAGGTGCAGAAAGAAGCAAGAGAGGGCAGAAAGAAGCAAAAGAAGTGCAGAAAGAAGCAACAGAGGTGCAGAAAGGGCAAGAGGGTGCAGAAAGAGAAAAGAGGGATGCAGACAGAAGCAAGAGAGGCAGAAAGAGGCAAGAAGTGTAGAAAAAGGAACAGAGGTGCAGAAAGAGGCAAGAGGAGTGCAGAAAGAGGCAAGAGAGGTGCAGAAAGAGGCAAGAGGGTGCAGAAAGAAGCAGAAGAGGGTGCAGAAAGAAGCAATAGAGTTGCAGAAAGAAACAAGAGAAGTGCAGAAAGAAGGAACAGATGTGCAGAAAGAGGCAAGAGAGGACAGAAAGAGGGAAGAGCGGTGCAGAAAGAGGTACAAAGGTTGCAGAAAGAAGGACAGAGATGCAGAAAGAAGCAAGAGAAGTGCAGAAAGAAGCAACAGAGGTGCAGAAAGAGGCAAGAGGGGTGCAGAAGAACAAAGAGTGCAGAAAGAAGCAACAGAGGTGCAGAAAGAGGCAAGAGAGGTGCAGAAAGAGGGAAGAGGGGTGCAGAAAGAGGCAAGAAGGGTGCAGAAAGAAGCAAGAGAGGTGCAGAAAGAAGCAAGAGAAGTGCAGAAAGAAGCAACAGAGACGCAGAAAGAGAGAAGAGGGTGGAGAAAGAGGCAAGAGAGATGCAGAAAGAAGCAAGAGAGGTGCAGAAAGAGGCAAGATAAGTGCAGAAATAAGGAACAGAGTTGCAGAAAGAGGCAAGAGAGGTGCAGAAAGAGGCAAGTAGGAGTGAAGAAAGAGGCATGAGGAGTGAGCAGAAAGAAGCACAGAGGGGCACAGAAAGAAGCAAGAGTTGCAGAAAGAAACAAAAGAAGTACAGAAAGAAGGAACAGAGTGTGCAGAAAGAGGCAAGAGGGGTACAGAAAGAGGCACAGAAGGTTGCAGAAAGAAGCAAGAGAGGTGCAGAAAGAAGCAAGAGAAGTGCAGAAAGAAGCAACAGAGGTGCAGAAAGAGGAAGAGAGGTGGAGAAAGAGGCAAGAGAGGTGCAGAAAGAAGCAAGAGAGATGCAGAAAGAGGCAAGCAGGGTGCAGAAAGTAGCAAGAGTGGTGCAGAAAGAGGCAAGAGAGTGCAGAAAGAGAAAAGAGGGTGCAGAAAGAGGGAAGAGGGTGCAGGAAGAGGCAACGAGGTGCAGAAAGAAGCAAGAGAGGTGCAGGAAGAAACAACAGAAGTGCAGAAAGAAGGAACAGAGGTGCAGAAAGAGGCAACAGGGGTGAAGAAAGAGGCAAGAGGAGCTGACAGAAAGAAGCAAGAGAGCTGCAGAAAGAAGCAAAAGAAGTGCAGAGTGAAGGAACAGAGGTGCAGAAAGAGGCAAGAGGGTGCAGAAAGAGGGAAGAGGGTGCAGAAACAGGTACAAAGGTTGCAGAAAGAAGGACAGAGATGCAGAAAGAAGAAAGAGAAGTGCAGAAAGAAGCAACAGAGGTGCAGAAAGAGGCAAGAGAGGTACAAAAAGAGGGAAGAGGGTGCAGAAAGAGGCACTAGAGGTGCAGAAAGAAGCAAGAGAGGTGCAGCAAGAAACAAAGAGAAGTGCAGAAAGAGGAACAGAGGTGCAGAAAGAAGCAACAGGGTGGAGAAAGAGGGAAGAGGGGTGCAGAAAGAAGCACAACGGTGTGTAGAAAGAAGGACAAGAGGTGCAGAAAGAAGCAAGAGAAGTGCAGAAAGAAGCAACAGAGGTGTAGAAAGAGGGATGAGGGGTGGATAAAGATGCAAGAGAGGTGAAGAAAGAAGCAACAGAGATGCAGAAAGGGGAAGCAGTGGTGAGAAAGTAGCAAGAGTGGTGCAGAAAGATGCAAGAGAGGTGCAGAAAGAGGCAAGAGAGGTGCAGAAAGAGGGAAGAGGGTGCAGAAAGAGGCAAGAAGGTGCAGAAAGAAGCAAGAGATGTGCAGAAAGAAACAACAGAAGTGCAGAAAGAAGCAACAGAGGTGCATAAAGAGGCAACAGGGGTGAAGAAAGAGGAAAGAGGAGTGGAGAAAGAGGCAAGAGAGGTGCAGAAAGAAGCAAGAGAGTGCAAAGAGAAACAAGAGAAGAGCAGAAAGAAGGAACAGAGGTGCAGAAAGAGGCAAGAGGGTGCAGAAAGAGGCAAAGAGGTGCAGAAAGAAGCAAGAGGTGCAGAAAGAAGGCAACAGAGGTGCAGAAAGAGGCAAGAGGGTGCAGAAAGAGACAAGAGAAGTGCAGAAAGAGGCAACAGAGGTGCAGAAAGAGGCAACAGGAGTGCAGAAAGAGGCAAGGGGGGTGCAGAAAGAAGAAACAGAGGTGCAGAAAGAAGCAAGAGAGGTGCAGAAAGAAGCAAGAGAAGTGCAGAAAGAAGCAACAGAGACGCAGAAAGGGAGAAGTGGGTGGAGAAAGAGGCAAGAGGGATACAGAAAGAAGCAAGAGAGGTGCAGAAAGAGGCAAGAAGTGTAGAAATAAGGAAACAGAGGTGCAGAAAGAGGCAAGAGGAGTGCAGAAAGAGGAAGTGAGGTAGAAAGAGGCATGAGGGTGAGAGAAAGAAGCAAGAGGGGCAACAGAACAGAGCGCAAGAGTATGCAGAAAGAAACAAAAGAAGGTGCAGAAAGAAGGAACAGAGGTGCAGAAAGAGGCAAGAGAGGGTGCAGAAAGAGGGAAGAGGGTGCAGAAAGAGGCACAAAGGTTGCAGAAAGAAGGGACAGAGGTGCAGAAAGAAGCAAGAGAAGTGCAGAAAGAAGCAACAGAGGTGCAGAAAGAGGCAAGAGGGTGCAAACAGAGGGAAGAGGGGTACAGAAAGAGGCAACTAGGGGTGCAGAAAGAAGCAAGAGATGTGCAGAAAGAAACAAAGAAGTGCAGAAAGAAGGACCAGAGGTGCACAAAGAGGCAAGAGGGTTGAAGAAAGAGGAAGAGAGGTGCAGAAAGAAGCACAAGAGGTGTGCAGAAAGAAGGGACAGAGGTGCAGAAAGAAGCAAGAGAAGTGCAGAAAGAAGCAAAAGAGGTGCAGAAAGAGGGATGAGGGTGGAGAAAGAGGCAAGAGAAGTGCAGAATGAAGCAACAGAGATGCAGAAAAGGGAGCAGGGGTGAGAAAGAGCAAGAGTGGTACAGAAAGATACAAGAGAGGTGCAGAAAGAAGCAAGAGAGGTGCAAAAAAAGAGGCAAGAGGGGTGCAGAAAGAGGCAAGAGGGTGCAGAAAGAAGCAAGAGATATGCAGGAAGAAACAACAAGAAGTGCAGAAAGAAGGAACAGAGGTGCAGAAAGAGGCAACAGGGGTGAAGAAAGAGGCAAGAGGGGTGGAGAAAGAAGCAAGAGAGCTGCCGAAAGAAACAAAAGAAGAGCAGAAAGAAGGAAACAGAGGTGCAGAAAGAGGCAAGAGAGGTGCAGAAAGAGAGCAAAAGAGGTACAGAAAGAAGGCACAGAGGTGTAGAAAGAGGCAAGAGAGGTGCAGAAAGAGGCAAGAGCGGTGCAGAAAGAAACAAAAAAGTGCAGAAAGAAGCAACAGAGGTGCAGAAAGAGGCAAGAGGAGTGCAGAAAGAGGCAAGAGAGGTGCAGAAAGAGGCAAGAGGGATACAGAAAGAAACAAGAGAGGTGCAGAAAGAAACAAAAGAAGTGCAGAAAGAAGGAAATAGAGGTGCAGAAAGAGGCAAGAGGGGTGCAGAAAGAGGGAAGTGGGGTGTGAAAGAGGTACGAGGGGTGCAGAAAGAAGTAAGAGGGACACAGAAAGAAGCAAGAGAGTTGCAGAAAGAAACAAAAGAAGTACAGAAAGAAGGAACAGAGGTGCAGAAAGAGGCAAGAGGGGTACAGAAAGAGGCAAGAGCGGTGCAGAAAGAGGTACAGAGGTTGCAGAAAGAAGCAGACAGAGGTGCAGAAAGAAGCAAGAGAAGTGCAGAAAGAAGCAACAGAGGTGCAGAAAGAGGCAAGAGGGGTGCAGACAGAGGAAGAGAGGTGCAGAAAGAGGCAAGAGAGGTGCAGAAAGAAGCAAGAAATGTGCAGCAAGAAACAAGAGAGTGCAGAAAGAAGGAACAGAGGTGCACAAAGAGGCAACAGGGGGAAGAAAGAGGCAAGAGGGGTACAGAAAGAAGCACAGAGGTTGTAGAAAGAAGGAACAGAGGTGCAGCAAGTAGGATAAGAGGATGCGAGAAAGAGGCAAGAGAAGTGCAGAAAGAATAAACAGAGATGCAAAAGAGGGAGAGGGGTGCAGAAAGTAGCCAGAGTGGTGCAGAAAGATGCAACAGAGGTGCAGAAAGAAACAAAAGAAGATGCAGAAAGAAGGAACAGAGGTGCAGAAAGAGGCAAGAGGGGTTCAGAAAGAGGCAAGAGAGGTGCAGAAAGAAGCACCAGTGGTGCAGAAAGAAGCAAAGAGTGCAGAAAGAAGCAAGAGAGTGCAGAAAGAAGCAAAGAGAGTGCAGAAAGAAGCGAACTGAGGTGCAGAAAGAGACAAGAGGGGCATAGAAAGAGGGAAGAAGGGGTGCAGAAAGAGGCACGAGGGTGCAGAAAGAAGCAAAGAGATGTGCAGAAAGAAACAGAGAGAAGTGCAGAAAGAAGCAACAGAGGTGCAGAAAGAGGCAAGAGGAGTGCAGAAAGAGGCAAGAGGGTGCAGAAAGAAGCAGAGAGGTGCAGAAATAAGCAAGAGAAGGTGCATGAAAGAAGCAACCAGAGGATGCAGAAAGGAGGAAGTGGGTGCAGAAAGAGGCAAGAGGGATACAGAAAGAAGCAAGAGAGTGTGCAGAAAGAAACAAATAAGTGCAGAAAGAAGGAACAGAGGTGCAGAAAGAGGCAACAGGGGCGAAGAAAGAGGAAAGCGAGCTGGAGAAAGAGGCAAGGGGTGCTGAAAGAAGCAAGAGAGCTGCGAAAGAAACAATAGAAGAGCTGAAAGAAGGAACAGAGTGCAGAAAGATTCAAGAGAGTGCAGAAAGAGCAAAGATGGTGCAAAAGAGGGAAGAGGGTGCAGGAAGAGGCAAGAAGGGTGCAGAAAGAAGCAAGAGATGTGCAGCAAGAAACAACAGAAGTGCAGAAAGAAGTAACAGAGGTGCAGAAAGAGGCAACAGGGGTGAAGAAAGAGGAAAGAGGGGTGGAGAAAGAGGCAAGGGGGTACAGAAAGAAGCAAGAGAGCTGCCAAAAGAAACAAGAGAAAAGCAGAAAGAAGGAACAGAGGTGCAGAAAGAGGCAAGAGGGGTGCAGAAAGAGGCAAAAGGGGTGCAGAAAGAAGCAAGAGGTGTAGAAAGAAGGAACAGAGGTGCAGAAAGAGGCAAGAGGGGTGCAGAAACAAACAAAAGAAGTGCAGAAAGAAGCAACAGAGGTGCAGAAAGAGGCAAGAGGAGTGCAGAAAGGGGGAAGAGGGGTGCAGAAAGAGGCACTAGGGGTGCAGAAAGAAGCAAGAGAGGGCAGAAAGAAGCAAGAGAAGTGCATAAAGAAGCAACAGAGACGCAGAAAGGAGAAGTGGGGTGGAGAAAGAGGCAAGAGGGATACAGACAGAAGCAAGAGAGGTGCAGAAAGAGGCAATAAGTGTAGAAATAAGGAACAGAGTTGCAGAAAGAGGCAAGAGGGGTTCAGAAAGAGGGAAGTGGGTGTGAAAGAGGTATGAGGGTGAGAGAAAGTAAGCAAGAGGGGCACAGAAAGAAGCGAGAGTTGCAGAAAGAAACAAAAGAAGTACAGAAAGAAGGAACAGAGTTGCAGAAAGAGGCAAGAGGGTGCAGAAAGAGGGAAGAGGGTGCAGAAAGAGGTACAAAGGTTGCAGAAAGAAGGGACAGAGGTGCAGAAAGAAGCAAGAGAAGTGCAGAAAGAAGCAACAGAAGTGCAGAAAGAGGCAAGAGGGGTGCAAACAGAGGGAAGAGGGGTACAGAAAGAGGCACTAGGGGTGCAGAAAGAAGCAAGAGATGTGCAGCAAGAAACAAAAGAAGTGCAGAAAGAAGGACCAGAGGTGCACAAAGAGGCAACAGGGTTGAAGAAAGAGGAAGAGGGTGCAGAAAGAAGCACAAAGGTTGCAGAAAGAAGGGACAGAGGTGCAGAAAGAAGCAAGAGAAGTGCAGAAAGAAGCAAAAGAGGTGCAGAAAGTGGGATGAGGGGTGGAGAAAGAGGCAAGAGAAGTGAAGAATGAAGCAACAGAGATGCAAAAAGGGGGAGCAGGGGTGGAGAAAGTAGCAAGAGTGGTGCAGAAAGATTCAAGAGAGGTGCAGAAGAAGAAAGAGAGGTGCAAAAAGAGGAAGAGGGGTGCAGGAAGAGGCAAGAAGGGTGCAGAAAGAAGCTAAGAGATATGCAGGAAGAAACAACAAAGTGCAGAAAAAGAAACAGAGGTGCAGAAAGAGGCAACAGGGGGAAGAAAGAGGCAAGAGGGGTGGAGAAAGAAGCAAGAGAGCTGCCGAAAGAAACAAAAGAAGAGCAGAAAGAAGGAACAGAGGTGCAGAAAGAGGCAAGTGGGGGGCAGAAAGAGGCAAAAGGGGTCCAGAAAGAAGCAAGAGGTGTAGAAAGAAGGAAAAGAGGTGCAGAAAGAGGCAAGAGGGGTGCAGAAAGAAACAAAAAAAGTGCAGAAAGAAGCAACAGAGGTGCAGAAACAGGCAAAAGGAGTGCAGAAAGAGGGAAGAGGGGTGCAGAAAGAGGCAAGAGGGATACATAAAGAAGCAAGAGAGGTGCAGAAAGAAACAAAAGAAGTGTAGAAAGAAGGAAATGAGGTGCAGAAAGAGGCAAGAGGGGTGCAACAAGAGGGAAGTGGGGTGTGAAAGAGGTAGGAGGGGTGAGAGAAAGAAGTAAGAGGGCACAGAAAGAAGCAAGAGAGTTGCAGAAAGAAACAAAAGAAGTACAGAAAGAAGGAACAGATTTGCAGAAAGAGGCAAGAGAGGTACAGAAAGAGGGAAGAGCGGTGCAGAAAGAGGTACAAAGGTTGCAGAAAGAAGGGACAGAGATGCAGAAAGAAGCAAGAGAAGTGCAGAAAGAAGCAACAGAGGTGCAGAAAGAGGCAAGAGAGGTGCAAACAGAGGAAAGAGGAGGTACAGAAAGAGGCACGAGGGGTGCAGAAAGAAGCAAGAGATGTGCAGCAAGAAACAAAAGAAGTGCAGAAAGAAGGAACAGAGGTGCACAAAGAGGCAACAGGGGGAAGAAAGAGGAAGAGGGGTACAGAAAGAAGCACAAAGGTTGTGGAAAGAAGGGACAGAGGTGCAGCAAGTGGGATAAGGGATGGAGAAAGAGGCAAGAGAAGTGAAGAAAGAATAAACAGAGATGCAAAAGGGGGAGCAGGGGTGGAGAAAGTAGCCAGGGTGGTGCAGAAAGATTCAAGAGAGGTGCAGAAAGAAACAAAAGAAGAGCAGAAAGAAGGAACAGAGGTGCAGAAAGAGGCAAGAGGGGTTCAGAAAGAGGGAAGAGGGGTGCAGAAAGAAGCACCAGTGGTGCAGAAAGAAGCAAAGACGTGCAGAAAGAAGCAAAGAGGTGCAGAAAGAAGCAAAAGTAGTGCAGAAAGAAGCAACTGAGGTGCAGAAAGAGACAAGAGGGTGCAAAAAGAGGGAAGAGGGTGCAGAAAGAGGCACGAGGGGTGCAGAAAGAAGCAAGAGATGTGCAGAAAGAAACAAAAGAAGTACAGAAAGAAGCAACAGAGGTGCAGAAAGAGGCAAGAGGAGTGCAGAAAGAGGCAAGAGGGGTGCAGAAAAGAAGCGAGAGAGGTGCAGAAATAAGCAAGAGAAGTGCATAAAGAAGCAACAGAGATGCAGAAAGGGGGCAAGTGGGGTGGGAGTAAGAGGCAAGAGGGATATAGAAAGAAGCAAGAGAGTTGCAGAAAGAAACAAAAGAAGTGCAGAAAGAAGGAACAGAGGTGCAGAAAGAGGCAACAGGGGCGAAGAAAGAGGAAAGCGGGCTGGAGAAAGAGGCAAGGGGGTGCTGAAAGAAGCAAGAGAGCTGCAAAAAGAAACAAGAGAAGAGCTGAAAGAAGGAACAGAGGTGCAGAAAGATTCAAGAGAGGTGCAGAAAGAGGAAAGATGGGTGCAAAAAGAGGGAAGAGGGGTGCAGGAAGAGGCAAGAAGGGTGCAGAAAGAAGCAAGAGATGTGCAGCAAGAAACAACAGAAGTGCAGAAAGAAGTAACAGAGGTGCAGAAAGAGGCAACAGGGGTGAAGAAAGAGGAAAGAGGGGTGGAGAAAGAGGCAAGGGGATGTAGAAAGAAGCAAGAGAGCTGCCAAAAGAAACAAGAGAAGAGCAGAAAGAAGGAACAAAGCGTGCAGAAAGAGGCAAGAGGGTGCAGAAAGAGGCAAAGGGGTGCAGAAAGAAGCAAGAGGTGTAGAAAGAAGGAACAGAGGTGCAGAAAGAGGCAAGAGGGGTGCAGAAACAAACAAAAGAAGTGCAGAAAGAAGCAACAGAGGTGCAGAAAGAGGCAAGAGGAGTGCAGAAAGAGGGAAGAGGAGTGCAGAAAGAGGCACTAGGGTGCAGAAAGAAGCAAGAGAGGGCAGAAAGAAGCAAGAGAAGTGCATAAAGAAGCAACAGAGATGCAGAAAGGGAGAAGTGGGGTGGAGAAAGAGAAAAGAGGGATACAGACAGAAGCAAGAGAGGTGCAGAAAGAGGCAATAAGTGTAGAAATAAGGAACAGAGTTGCAGAAAGAGGCAACAGGGGTTCAGAAAGAGGGAAGTGGGGTGTGAAAGAGGTATGAGGGCTGAGAGCAAGAAGCAAGAGGGGCACAAAAAGAAGCGAGAGTTGCAGAAAGAAACAAAAGAAGTACAGAAAGAAGGAACAGAGTTGCAGAAAGAGGCAAGAGGGGTGCAGAAAGAGGGAAGAGGGGTGCAGAAAGAGGTACAAAGGTTGCAGAAAGAAGGGACAGAGATGCAGAAAGAAGCAAGAGAAGTGCAGAAAGAAGCAACAGAGGTGCAGAAAGAGGCAAGAGGAGTGCAAACAGAGGGAAGAGGGGTACAGAAAGAGGCACTAGGGGTGCAGAAAGAAGCAAGAGATGTGCAGCAAGAAACAAAAGAAGTGCAGAAAGAAGGAAGAGAGGTGCACAAAGAGGCAACAGGGTTGAAGAAAGAGGGAAGAGGGTGCAGAAAGAAGCACAAAGGTTGCAGAAAGAAGGGACAGAGGTGCAGAAAGAAGCAAGAGAAGTGCAGAAAGAAGCAAAGAGGTGCAGAAAGTGGGATGAGGGGTGGAGAAAGAGGAAAAGAAGTGAAGAATGAAGCAACAGAGATGCAAAGAGGGGAGCAGGGGTGGAGAAAGTAGCAAGAGTGGTGCAGAAAGATTCAAGAGAGGTGCAGAAAGAAGAAAAAGGGGTGCAAAAAGAGGGAAGAGGGGTGCAGGAAGAGGCAAGAAGGGTGCAGAAAGAAGGAACAGAGGTGCAGAAAGAGGCAACAGGGGGAAGAAAGAGGCAAGAGGGGTGGAGAAAGAAGCAAGAGAGCTGCTGAAAGAAACAAAAGAAGAGCAGAAAGAAGGAACAGAGGTGCAGAAAGAGGCAAGAGGGGGGCAGAAAGAGGCAAAATGGGTCCAGAAAGAAGCAAGAGGTGTAGAAAGAAGGAACAGAGGTGCAGAAAGAGGCAAGAGGGGTGCAGAAAGAAACAAAAAAAGTGTAGAAAGAAGCAACAGAGGTGCAGAAAGAGGCAAAAGGAGTGCAGAAAGAGGGAAGAGGGGTGCAGAAAGAGGCAAGAGGGATACAGAAAGAAGCAAGAGAGGTGCAGAAAGAAACAAAAGAAGTGTAGAAAGAAGGAAATGAGGTGCAGAAAGAGGCAAGAGGGGTGCAAAAAGAGGGAAGTGGGGTGTGAAAGAGGTACGAGGGGTGAGAGAAAGAAGTAAGAGGGGTACAGAAAGAAGTAACAGAGTTGCAGAAAGAAACAAAAGAAGTACAGAAAGAAGGAACAGATTTGCAGAAAGAGGCAAGAGGGGTACAGAAAGAGGGAAGAGCGGTGCAGAAAGAGGTACAAAGGTTGCAGAAAGAAGGGACAGAGATGCAGAAAGAAGCAAGAGAAGTGCAGAAAGAAGCAACAGAGGTGCAGAAAGAGGCAAGAGGGTGCAAACAGAGGGAAGAGGGGTACAGAAAGAGGCACGAGGGGTGCAGAAAGAAGCAAGAGATGTGCAGCAAGAAACAAAAGAAGTGCAGAAAGAAGGAACAGAGGTGCACAAAGAGGCAACAGGGGGAAGAAAGAGGGAAGAGGGTACAGAAATAAGCACAAAGGTTGTGGAAAGAAGGGACAGAGGTGCAGCAAGTGGGATGAGGGATGGAGAAAGAGGCAAGAGAAGTGAAGAAAGAAGGAACAAAGATGCAAAAAGGGGGAGCAGGGTGAGAAAGTAGCCAGGGTGGTTCAGAAAGAGGGAAGAGGGGTGCAGAAAGAAGCACCAGTGGTGCAGAAAGAAGCAAGAGACGTGCATAAAGAAGGAAGAGAGGTGCAGAAAGAAGCAAGAGTAGTGCAGAAAGAAGCAACTGAGGTGCAGAAAGAGACAAGAGGGGTGCAAAAAGAGGGAAGAGGGGTGCAGAAAGAGGCACAAGGGTGTAGAAAGAAGCAAGAGATGTGCAGAAAGAAACAAAAGAAGTACAGAAAGAAGCAACAGAGGTGCAGAAAGAGGCAAGAGGAGTGCAGAAAGAGGGAAGAGGGGTGCAGAAAGAGGCAAGAGGGTGCAGAAAGAAGCAAGAGAGGTGCAGAAAGAAGCAAGAGGAGTGCATAAAGAAGCAACAGAGATGCAGAAAGGGGGAAGTGGGTGGAGTAAGAGGCAAGAGGGATATAGAAAGAAGCAAGAGAGTTGCAGAAAGAAACAAAAGAAGTGTAGAAAGAAGCAACAGAGGTGCAGAAAGAGGCAAGAGTGGAGCAGAAAGAGGGAAAAGGGTGCAGAAAGAATCAAAAGGGTTGCAGAAAGAAGGGACAGAGGTGCAGAAAGAAGCAAGAGAAGTGCAGAAAGAAGCAACAAAGGTGCAGAAAGAGGGATGAGGGGTGGAGAAAGAGGCAAGAAAAGTGCAGAAAGAAGCAACAGAGATGCAAAAACGGGGAACAGGAGTGGAGAAAGTGGCAAGAGGGTGCAGAAATAAGCAAGAGAGGGGCACAAAGAAACAAAAGAAGAGCAGAGAGAAGGAACAGAGGTGCAGAGAGGCAAGAGAGGTGCAGAAAGAAGGAAGAGAGGTGCAGAAAGAAGCACCATTGGTGCAGAAAGAAGAAAGATAGGTGCAGAAAGAAGCAAGAGTAGTGCAGAAAGAAGCAACATAGGTAGCAACAGAGGTGCAGAAAGAGGCAAGAGGGGTGTAGAAAAGACGGAAGATGGGTGCAGAAAAGGCACGAGGGGTGCAAAAATAAGCAAGACATGTGCAGCAAGAAACAAAAGAAGTGCAGAAAGAAGGAACAGAGGTGCAGAACGAGGCAACAGGGGTGAAGAAAGAGGAAGAAGGTGCAGAAAGAGACAAGTGGCTGCAGAAAGAAGCAAGAGAGCTGCAGAAAGAAACAAAATAAGTGCAGAAAGAAGGAACAGAGATGTAGAAAGAGGCATAGGGGTGCAGAAAGAAGCGAGAGGTGCAGAAAGAAACAAAAGAAGTGCAGAAAGAAGCAACAGAGGTGGAGAAAGAGGCAAGAGGAGTGCAGAAAAGGAAGAGGGGTACAGAAAGAAGCAAGAGAGGTGCAGAAAGAAGCAAGAGAAGTGCATAAAGAAGCAACAGAGATGCAAAAAGGGGGAAGTGCAGAAAGAAGGAACAGAGGTGCAGAAAGAGGGACGAGGCGTGCAGAAAGAGGCACGAGGGGTGCAGAAAGAAGCAATAGGGGTGCAGAAAGAAGCCAAGAGAGTTGCAGAAAGGAACAAAGAAGTGCATAAAGAAGCAACAGACGTACAGAAAGAGGGATGAGGGGTGGAGAAAGAGGCAAAAGAAGTGCAGAAAGAAGCAACAGAGGCAAAAGGGGAACAGGGGTGGAGAAAGTGGCAAGAGGGGTGCAGAAAAAGCAAGAGAGGTGCAGCAAAAACAAAAGAAGAGCAGAAAGAAGGAGCAGAGGTGCAGAAAGAGGCAACAGGGGTGAAGAAAGAGGGAAGAGGGGTACAGATAGAGGCAACAAGGGTGAAGAAAGAGAAAAGAAGGGTGGAGAAAGAGGCAAGAGGGTGCAGAAAGAAGCAAGAGAGCTGACAAAAGAAACAAAAGAAGAGCAGAAAGAAGGAACAGAGGTGCAGAAAGAGGCAAGAGGGGTGCAGAAAGAGGCAAAAGGGGTGCAGAAAGAAGCAAAAGGTGTAGAAAGAAGGAACAGAAGTGCAGAAAGAGGCAAGAGTGGTGCAGAAAGAAACAAAAGAAGTGCAGAAAGAAGCAACAGAGGTGCAGAAAGAGGCAGGAGGAGTGCAGAAAGAGGGAAGAGGGGTGCAGAAAGAGGCACAAGGGGTGCAGAAAGAAGGAAGAGAGGTGCAGAAAGAAGATAGAGAAGTGCATACAGAAGCAACAGAGACACAGAAAGGGGGAAGTGGGGTGGAGAAAGAGGCAAGAGGGATACAGAAAGAAGCAAGAGAGGTGCAGAAAGAAACAAAAGACGTGCAGAAAGAAGGAACAGAGGTGCGGAAAGAGGCAAGAGTGGTGCAGAAAGAGGGAAGAGGGGTATGAAAGAGGCACGAGGGGTGCAGAAAGAAGCAGGAGGTGTGCAGAAAGATGCAAGAGAGTTGCAGAAAGAAGCAAAGGAAGTGCACAAAGAAGGAACAGAGGTGCAGAAGGAGGCAAAGGAGTGCAGAAATAGGGAAAAGGGGTACAGAAAGAGGCAAGAGGAATACAGAAAGAAGCAAGAGAGGTGCAGAAAGAAACAAAAGAAGTGTAGAAAGAAGAAACAGAGGTGCAGAAAGAGGCAAGAGGGGTACAGAAAGAGGGAAGTGGAGTGTGAAAGAGGTATGAGGGGTGAGAGAAAGAAGCAAGGGGTGCAGAAAGAAGCAAGAGAGCTGCCAAAAATAACAAAAGAAGAGCAGAAAGAAGGAACAGAGTTGCAGAAAGAGGCAAGAGGGATGCAAAAAGAGGAAAAAGGGTGCAGAAAGAAGCAAGAGCTGTAGAAAGAAGGAACAGAGGTGCAGAAAGCGGAAAGAGGGTTGCAGAAAGAGGTACAAAGGTTGCAGAAAGAAGGGACAGAGATGCAGAAAGAAGCAAGAGAAGTGCAGAAAGAAGCAACAGAGGTGCAGAAAGAGGCAAGAGGGGTGAAAACAGAGGGAAGAGGGGTACAGAAAGAGGCACTAGGGGTGCAGAAAGAAGCAAGAGATGTGGTGTAGAAAGATTCAAGAAAGGTGCAGAAAGAGGAAAGAGGGGTGCAAAAGAGGGAAGAGGGGTGCAGGAAGAGGCAAGAAGGGTACAGAAAGAAGCAAGAGATGTGCAGCAAGAAACAACAGAAGTGCAGAAAGAAGGAACAGAGGTGCAGAAAGAGGCAACAGGGGTGAAGAAAGAGGAGAAGAGGGTTTGAGAACGAGGCAAGGAGGTGCAGAAAGAAGCAAGAGAGCTGCCAAAAGAAACAAAAGAAGAGCAGAAAGAAGGAACAGAGGTGCAGAAAGAGGCAAGAGGGGTGCAAAAAGAGGCAAAAAGGGTGCAGAAAGAAGCAAGAGCTGTAGAAAGAAGGAACAGAGGTGCAGAAAGAGGCAAGAGGGGTGCAGAAAGAAACAAAAGAAGTGCAGAAAGAGGCAAAAGGGGTGCAGAAAGAGGGAAGTGGGGTGTGAAAGAAGTACGAGGGGTGAGAGAAAGAAGCAAGAGGGGCACAGAAAGAAGCAAGAGAGTTGCAGAAAGAAACAAAAGAAGTACAGAAAGAAGGAACAGATTTGCAGAAAGAGGCAAGAGGGGTGCAGAAAGAGGGAAGAGCGGTGCAGAAAAAGGTTCAAAGGTTGCAGAAAGAAGGGACAGACATGCAGAAAGAAGCAAGAGAAGTGCAGAAAGAAGCAACAGAGGTGCTGAAAGAGGCAAGAGGGGGCAGAAAGAAACAAGAGAGGTGTAGAAAGAAACAAAAGAAGTGCAGAAAGAAGGAAAAGAGGTGCAGAAAGAGGCAAGAGGGGTGCAGAACGAGTAAAGTGTGGTGTGAAAGAGGTACGAGGGTGCAAAAGAAGCGAGAGGGACACAAAAGAAGCAACAGAGTTGCAGAAAGAAACAAAAGAAGTACAGAAAGAAGGAACAGAGGTGCAGAAAGAGGCTAGAGGGTGCAGAAAGAAACAAAAGAAGTGCAGAAAGAGGCACGGGGGTTCAGAAAGAAGCAAGAGAGGTGCAGAAAGAAGCAAGAGAAGTGCATAAAGAAGCAACAGAGATGCAAAAAGAAGTGAGAGGTGCAGAAAGAAGCAAGAGAAGTGCATAAAGTAGCAACAGAGATGCAGAAAGGGGGAAGTGGGGTTGAGAAAGAGGCAAGAGGGATACAGAAAGAAACAAGAGAGGTGTAGAAAGAAACAAAAGAAGTGCAGAAAGAAGGAAAAGAGGTGCAGAAAGAGGCAAGAGGGGTGCAGAACGAGTAAAGTGTGGTGTGAAAGAGGTACGAGGGGTGCAAAAAGAAGCGAGAGGGACACAAAAAGAAGCAACAGAGTTGCAGAAAGAAACAAAAGAAGTACAGAAAGAAGGAACAGAGGTGTAGAGAGATTAGGGGTGGAGAAAGAGGCAAGTAAAGTGCAGAAAGAAGCAACAGAGATGCAAAAAGGGGACAGGGTTGGAGAAAGTGGCAAGAGGGGTGCAGAAAGAAGCAAGATTAGTGAAGAAAGAAACAAAAGAAAAGCAGAAAGAAGGAACAGAGGTGCAGAAAGAGGCAAGAGGGGTATAGAAAGAGGGAAGAGGGGTGCAGAAAGAGTCAAGAGTGGTGCAGAAAAAAGCAAAGAGGTGCAGAAAGAAGCAAGAGTAGTGCAGAAAGAAGGAACAGAGATGCAGAAAGAGGCAAGAGGGGTATAGAAAGAGGGAAGAGGGTGCAGAAAGAAGCACAAGTGGTGCAGAAAGAAGCAACAAATGGTGCAGAAAGAAGCAACGAGGTGCAGAAAGAAGCAAGAGTAGTGCAGAAAAGAGGCACAAGGGGTGCAGAAAAGCAAGAGATGTGCAGCAAAAACAAATAAGTGCAGAAAGAAGGAACAGAGGTCCAGAAAGAGGCAACAGGAGTGAAGAAAGAGGGAAGAGGGGGGAGAAAGAGCCAAGGGGTGCAGAAAGATTCAAGAGAGGTGCAGAAAGAGGAAAGATGGGTGCAAAAAGAGGGAAGAGGGGTGCAGGAAGAGGCAAGAAGGGTGCAGAAAGAAGCAAGAGATGTGCAGCAAGAAACAACAGAAGTGCAGAAAGAAGTAACAGAGGTGCATAAAGAGGCAACAGGGGTGAAGAAAGAGGAAAGCGGGGTGGAGGAAAAGGCAAGCGGGTGCAGAAAGAAGCAAGAGAGCTGCCAAAAGAAACAAGAGAAGAGCAGAAAGAAGGAACAGAGCTGCAGAAAGAGGCAAAAGGGGTGCAGAAAGAGGCAAAAGGGGTGCAGAAAGAAGCAAGAGGTGTAGAAAGAAGGAACAGAGGTGCAGAAAGAGGCAAGAGGGGTGCAGAAAGAAACAAAAGAAGTGCAGAAAGAAGCAACAGAGGTGCAGAAAGAGGCAAGAGGGGGGCAGAAAGAAACAAGAGAGGTGTAGAAAGAAACAAAAGAAGTGCAGAAAGAAGGAAAAGAGGTGCAGAAAGAGGCAAGAGGGGTGCAGAAAGAAGCAAGAGAGGGTAGAAAGAAGCAAGAGAAGTGCATAAAGAAGCAACAGAGACGCAGAAAGGGAGAAGTGGGGTGGAGAAAGAGGAAAGAGGGATACAGACAGAAGCAAGAGAGGTGCAGAAAGAGGCAATAAGTGTAGAAATAAGGAACAGAGTTGCAGAAAGAGGCAAGAGGGGTTCAGAAAGAGGGAAGTGGGGTGTGAAAGAGGTATGAGGGGTGAGAGAAAGAAGCAAGAGGGGCACAGAAAGAAGCGAGAGTTGCAGAAAGAAACAAAAGAAGTACAGAAAGAAGGAACAGAGTTGCAGAAAGAGGCAAGAGGGGTGCAGAAAGAGGGAAGAGGGGTGCAGAAAGAGGTACAAAGGTTGCAGAAAGAAGGGACAGAGGTGCAGAAAGAAGCAAGAGAAGTGCAGAAAGAAGCAACAGAAGTGCAGAAAGAGGCAAGAGGGGTGCAAACAGAGGGAAGAGGGGTACAGAAAGAGGCACTAGGGGTGCAGAAAGAAGCAAGAGATGTGCAGCAAGAAACAAAAGAAGTGCAGAAAGAAGGACCAGAGGTGCACAAAGAGGCAACAGGGTTGAAGAAAGAGGGAAGAGGGGTGCAGAAAGAAGCACAAAGGTTGCAGAAAGAAGGGACAGAGGTGCAGAAAGAAGCAAGAGAAGTGCAGAAAGAAGCAAAAGAGGTGCAGAAAGTGGGATGAGGGGTGGAGAAAGAGGCAAGAGAAGTGAAGAATGAAGCAACAGAGATGCAAAAAGGGGGAGCAGGGGTGGAGAAAGTAGCAAGAGTGGTGCAGAAAGATTCAAGAGAGGTGCAGAAGAAGAAAAGAGGGGTGCAAAAAGAGGGAAGAGGGGTGCAGGAAGAGGCAAGAAGGGTGCAGAAAGAAGCAAGAGATATGCAGGAAGAAACAACAAAAGTGCAGAAAAAAGAAACAGAGGTGCAGAAAGAGGCAACAGGGGGGAAGAAAGAGGCAAGAGGGGTGGAGAAAGAAGCAAGAGAGCTGCCGAAAGAAACAAAAGAAGAGCAGAAAGAAGGAACAGAGGTGCAGAAAGAGGCAAGTGGGGGGCAGAAAGAGGCAAAAGGGGTCCAGAAAGAAGCAAGAGGTGTAGAAAGAAGGAAAAGAGGTGCAGAAAGAGGCAAGAGGGGTGCAGAAAGAAACAAAAAAAGTGCAGAAAGAAGCAACAGAGGTGCAGAAACAGGCAAAAGGAGTGCAGAAAGAGGGAAGAGGGGTGCAGAAAGAGGCAAGAGGGATACATAAAGAAGCAAGAGAGGTGCAGAAAGAAACAAAAGAAGTGTAGAAAGAAGGAAATGAGGTGCAGAAAGAGGCAAGAGGGGTGCAACAAGAGGGAAGTGGGGTGTGAAAGAGGTAGGAGGGGTGAGAGAAAGAAGGAAGAGGGGCACAGAAAGAAGCAAGAGAGTTGCAGAAAGAAACAAAAGAAGTACAGAAAGAAGGAACAGATTTGCAGAAAGAGGCAAGAGGGGTACAGAAAGAGGGAAGAGCGGTGCAGAAAGAGGTACAAAGGTTGCAGAAAGAAGGGACAGAGATGCAGAAAGAAGCAAGAGAAGTGCAGAAAGAAGCAACAGAGGTGCAGAAAGAGGCAAGAGGGGTGCAAACAGAGGAAAGAGGGGTACAGAAAGAGGCACGAGGGGTGCAGAAAGAAGCAAGAGATGTGCAGCAAGAAACAAAAGAAGTGCAGAAAGAAGGAACAGAGGTGCACAAAGAGGCAACAGGGGGAAGAAAGAGGGAAGAGGGGTACAGAAAGAAGCACAAAGGTTGTGGAAAGAAGGGACAGAGGTGCAGCAAGTGGGATAAGGGATGGAGAAAGAGGCAAGAGAAGTGAAGAAAGAATAAACAGAGATGCAAAAAGGGGGAGCAGGGGTGGAGAAAGTAGCCAGGGTGGTGCAGAAAGATTCAACAGAGGTGCAGAAAGAAACAAAAGAAGATCAGAAAGAAGGAACAGAGGTGCAGAAAGAGGCAAGAGGGGTTCAGAAAGAGGGAAGAGGGGTGCAGAAAGAAGCACCAGTGGTGCAGAAAGAAGCAAAGACGTGCAGAAAGAAGCAAAGAGGTGCAGAAAGAAGCAAGAGTAGTGCAGAAAGAAGCAACTGAGGTGCAGAAAGAGACAAGAGGGGTGCAAAAAGAGGGAAGAGGGGTGCAGAAAGAGGCACGAGGGGTGCAGAAAGAAGCAAGAGATGTGCAGAAAGAAACAGAAGAAGTACAGAAAGAAGCAACAGAGGTGCAGAAAGAGGCAAGAGGAGTGCAGAAAGAGGCAAGAGGGGTGCAGAAAGAAGCGAGAGAGGTGCAGAAATAAGCAAGAGAAGTGCATAAAGAAGCAACAGAGATGCAGAAAGGGGGAAGTGGGGTGGAGTAAGAGGCAAGAGGGATATAGAAAGAAGCAAGAGAGTTGCAGAAAGAAACAAAAGAAGTGCAGAAAGAAGGAACAGAGGTGCAGAAAGAGGCAACAGGGGCGAAGAAAGAGGAAAGCGGGCTGGAGAAAGAGGCAAGGGGGTGCTGAAAGAAGCAAGAGAGCTGCGAAAAGAAACAATAGAAGAGCTGAAAGAAGGAACAGAGGTGCAGAAAGATTCAAGAGAGGTGCAGAAAGAGGAAAGATGGGTGCAAAAAGAGGGAAGAGGGGTGCAGGAAGAGGCAAGAAGGGTGCAGAAAGAAGCAAGAGATGTGCAGCAAGAAACAACAGAAGTGCAGAAAGAAGTAACAGAGGTGCAGAAAGAGGCAACAGGGGTGAAGAAAGAGGAAAGAGGGGTGGAGAAAGAGGCAAGGGGATGTAGAAAGAAGCAAGAGAGCTGCCAAAAGAAACAAGAGAAGAGCAGAAAGAAGGAACAAAGGTGCAGAAAGAGGCAAGAGGGGTGCAGAAAGAGGCAAAAGGGGTGCAGAAAGAAGCAAGAGGTGTAGAAAGAAGGAACAGAGGTGCAGAAAGAGGCAAGAGGGGTGCAGAAACAAACAAAAGAAGTGCAGAAAGAAGCAACAGAGGTGCAGAAAGAGGCAAGAGGAGTGCAGAAAGAGGGAAGAGGTGTGCAGAAAGAGGCAGTAGGGGTGCAGAAAGAAGCAAGAGAGGGCAGAAAGAAGCAAGAGAAGTGCATAAAGAAGCAACAGAGACGCAGAAAGGGAGAAGTGGGGTGGAGAAAGAGGAAAGAGGGATACAGACAGAAGCAAGAGAGGTGCAGAAAGAGGCAATAAGTGTAGAAATAAGGAACAGAGTTGCAGAAAGAGGCAACAGGGGTTCAGAAAGAGGGAAGTGGGGTGTGAAAGAGGTATGAGGGGTGAGAGCAAGAAGCAAGAGGGGCACAAAAAGAAGCGAGAGTTGCAGAAAGAAACAAAAGAAGTACAGAAAGAAGGAACAGAGTTGCAGAAAGAGGCAAGAGGGGTACAGAAAGAGGGAAGAGGGGTGCAGAAAGAGGTACAAAGGTTGCAGAAAGAAGGGACAGAGATGCAGAAAGAAGCAAGAGAAGTGCAGAAAGAAGCAACAGAGGTGCAGAAAGAGGCAAGAGGGGTGCAAACAGAGGGAAGAGGGGTACAGAAAGAGGCACTAGGGGTGCAGAAAGAAGCAAGAGATGTGCAGCAAGAAACAAAAGAAGTGCAGAAAGAAGGAAGAGAGGTGTACAAAGAGGCAACAGGGTTGAAGAAAGAGGGAAGAGGGGTGCAGAAAGAAGCACAAAGGTTGCAGAAAGAAGGGACAGAGGTGCAGAAAGAAGCAAGAGAAGTGCAGAAAGAAGCAAAAGAGGTGCAGAAAGTGGGATGAGGGGTGGAGAAAGAGGAAAAGAAGTGAAGAATGAAGCAACAGAGATGCAAAAAGGGGGAGCAGGGGTGGAGAAAGTAGCAAGAGTGGTGCAGAAAGATTCAAGAGAGGTGCAGAAGAAGAAAAAAGGGGTGCAAAAAGAGGGAAGAGGGGTGCAGGAAGAGGCAAGAAGGGTGCAGAAAGAAGGAACAGAGGTGCAGAAAGAGGCAACAGGGGGGAAGAAAGAGGCAAGAGGGGTGGAGAAAGAAGCAAGAGAGCTGCTGAAAGAAACAAAAGAAGAGCAGAAAGAAGGAACAGAGGTGCAGAAAGAGGCAAGAGGGGGCAGAAAGAGGCAAAATGGGTCCAGAAAGAAGCAAGAGGTGTAGAAAGAAGGAACAGAGGTGCAGAAAGAGGCAAGAGGGGTGCAGAAAGAAACAAAAAAGTGTAGAAAGAAGCAACAGAGGTGCAG